>CM059293.1:17490000-17510000 GCA_030340665.1 Neosalanx taihuensis | reverse complement strand
ATGCACACACAAATATGCACATTCACACACTAACACATATGTCCATGCACACATGTACACACACACACACACACACACACACTGACTCTGCTGTGGAGCTGAAACTGTTCACAGAGGATTGAGGAACACAGGGAGCATCTTAAAATGATGAGAGCCTGGATTATTTCAGCAGGATCTCATCTCATATCTATTCACCATGTGTCAGTGTAATGTTTAATGTCGCATATTTATTTAATCTCACTTCATAATTCCTTTGCACAAAGCAGCAGCCTGCCTGGATAAACAGCAGAGCTCATGTTGTCCTACAGCAGCTCATGTTGTCCTACAGCAGCTCATGTTGTCCTACAGCAGAGCTCATGTTGTCCTACAGCAGCTCATGTTGTCCTACAGCAGCTCATGTTGTCCTACAGCAGCTCATGTTGTCCTACAGCAGCTCATGTTGTCCTACAGCAGCTCATGTTGTCCTACAGCAGCTCATGTTGTCCTACAGCAGAGCTCATGTTGTCCTACAGCAGAGCTCATATTGTCCTACAGCAGCTCATGTTGTCCTACAGCAGAGCTCATGTTGTCCTACAGCAGCTCATGTTGTCCTACAGCAGCTCATGTTGTCCTACAGCAGCTCATGTTGTCCTACAGCAGCTCATGTTGTCCTACAGCAGCTCATGTTGTCCTACAGCAGCTCATGTTGTCCTACAGCAGCTCATGTTGTCCTACAGCAGAGCTCATGTTGTCCTACAGCAGAGCTCATGTTGTCCTACAGCAGCTCATGTTGTCCTACAGCAGCTCATGTTGTCCTACAGCAGCTCATGTTGTCCTACAGCAGCTCATGTTGTCCTACAGCAGAGCTCATGTTGTCCTACAGCAGCTCATGTTGTCCTACAGCAGAGCTCATGTTGTCCTACAGCAGCTCATGTTGTCCTACAGCAGCTCATGTTGTCCTACAGCAAAGCTCATGTTGTCCTACAGCAGCTCATGTTGTCCTACAGCAGCTCATGTTGTCCTACAGCAGAGCTCATGTTGTCCTACAGCAGCTCATGTTGTCCTACAGCAGCTCATGTTGTCCTACAGCAGAGCTCATGTTGTCCTACAGCAGCTCATGTCGTCCCTGGGTCTGGTCTAGTACCGTACTACTCTGGGTCGTAACACTGCTTCACACAGGCACCAATCAAGATGTGGGACCACAGTTGCTATGGAAACACATCTTAAAAGTTTGATCTGATTGCTGCATTGTTTAGATAATGAACTGATCAGAACTGTTTATTCAATAACATAAAAAGGTATCCAGGCATGGTTGTCTGTGTATGTTTTGGTGAGAGAGCATATGTGTGTGAGAGTGTGTGAGAGAGTGTTTTAGTGTGTGTGTGTGTGTATGTGTGTGTGTGTGTGCGTGCGTGTGCGTGTGTGTGAAAAAAACAGAGCATGTGTGTGTTTTTGCATTTGTCGTTTTTCTCAATGTTTCATCCTGTTTCTACCTTTCTGCCTCAAACGCTCCGTAATCTCTCCATTCTCTCTCCTGCTTTGCACTTAACTCTCCTTTTCCCTGCTCCATTCTGCATTCCACCCTCTACTCTCTGTTCTCCTCTCTCCTCCTCTCTCTTCTCCTGTCCTGTCCTCTCCTGTCCTCTCCTCTTTCCCATTTCCTTCTCTCCTACTCTCTCCTCTCCTCCACTCCTCTCATCTACTCTCGCTTCCTCTCATCTCTCTTCTCCTCTCTCTCTCCTCTCTTCTCTCTCCTTTCTCTTATCATCTCTTCTCTCCACTCACTCTGCTCCTCTTTTCCCCTTTTCTCATCTTCTCTCCTCTCCTCTTCTCTCATTTCTCTTCTCCTTTTTTTCTCCTCTCCTCTCCCTCATCTCCTCTCCTCTCTCCTCCACACTCTTCTCCTCTCCTCTCTTTTATTTCCTCTCTCTCCTCTCCTCCTCTCTCCTCTCTCTCTTCTCCTCTGTTCTCCTCTCCTTCTCTCTCCTCTCTCTCTCCTCTCTCCTCTCCTCTCTCTCTTCTCTCTCCTCTCCTCCTCTCTCCTCTCCTCCTCTCCTCTCTCTCCTCTCCTCCTCTCTCCTCTCTCTCTTCTCCTCTGTTCTCCTCTCCTTCTCTCTCCTCTCTCTCTCCTCTCTCCTCTCCTCTCTCTCTTCTCTCTCCTCTCCTCCTCTCTCCTCTCCTCCTCTCCTCTCTCTCCTCTCCTCCTCTCTCCTCTCTCTCTTCTCCTCTGTTCTCCTCTCCTTCTCTCTCCTCTCTCTCCCCTCGCTCTCTTCTCCTCTCTCTCTTCTCTCTCCTCTCTCTCCCCTCTCTCTCTTCTCCTCTCTTCTCTCTCCTCTCTCTTCTCCTCCTCTCTCCCCTCTCTCTCTCTCCTCTCTCTTCTCCTCCTCTCTCCCCTCTCTCTCTCTCCTCTCTCTCTTCTCCTCTCCTCCTCTCTCTCCCCTCTCTCTCCCCTCTCTCTCTCCTCTCTCTCTTCTCCTCTCCTCATCTCTCTCTCCTCTCTCTCCTCTCTCTCCTCTCCTCCTCTCTTCTCTCTCCTCTCCTCTCTCTCTTCTCCTCTCCTCCTCTCTCTCCCCTCTCTCTCTCCTCTCTCTCTTCTCCTCTCCTCCTCTCTCTCCCCTCTCTCTCCCCTCTCTCTCTCCTCTCTCTCTTCTCCTCTCCTCCTCTCTCTCTCCTCCTCTCTCCTCTCTCTCCTCCTCTCTTCTCCTCTCTCCTCCTCTCTCTCTCTCTCTCTCCTCCTCTCCTCTCTCTCCTCTCTCTCTCCTCCTCTCTCTCTCTCTTCTCCTCCTCTCTCTCCTCTCTCTCCCCTCTCTCTCCCCTCTCTCTCTCCTCTCTCTCTTCTCCTCTCCTCCTCTCTCTCTCCTCCTCTCTCCTCTCTCTCCTCTCTCTCCTCCTCTCTTCTCCTCTCTCCTCCTCTCTCTCCTCCTCTCCTCTCTCTCCTCTCTCTCTCCTCCTCTCTCTCTCTCTCTTCTCCTCCTCTCTCTCCCCTCTCTCCTCTCCTCCTCTCTTCTCTCTCCTCTCTCTCCCCTCTCTCTCTTCTCCTCCTCTCTCCTCCTCTCTTCTCTCTCTCTTCTCTCTCCTCTCTCCTCTCTCTCCTCTCCTCTCTCTCCTCCTCTCTCTCCTCTCTCTCTCCTCTCTCTCCTCCTCTCTCTCTCTCTCCTCTCTCTCCTCTCTCCTCTCTCTCTCTTCTCCTCTCTTCTCTCTCCTCTCTCTTCTCCTCTCTCTCTTCTCCTCTCCTCCTCTCTCCTCTCTCTCTCCTCTCTCTCCTCTCTCTCTCCTCCTCAGACATACCAACAGCCCCACCTGGTGGCACAACATTCTACCAGCAGTCTCTCACATGGTTGCTGATGGTTACAGGAAGTTTCACACGTATTGTCGATATAGCAATGATTAGGTTTCAAATTCTGTAATTTCTGTAAATCTGGGGGCAGGAGAGGGAAAAACGTATTATTGTGTTATTATGTACTGTAGCTGCAGCTGAATGTGTTAGTCAGGAGGGACATGATCCATGAGTGGATGGACAACATGGAGTGTTGTATTACAGAAAGGTCAAGGGTCATCCCTAAACAACAACCAGCTCCTGGTCTCTGCCAGGAGAGGCCTCACTAATGAGGGTCACAGGTCATTTTGAGATACAATAGTCAGGTGGCTGAGCGGTAAGGCAGTTGGGCTAGTAATTAGATTAGGTTCCTGGTTTAAATTCTGGTTGTGCCAACATGAAGTTGTGTCTTTGGGGAAGACACTTCATCCTACATGCCTCAGGGGGAATCTCTCTGTACTTACTGTAAATTGCTGTGGATAAAACTATGTGTTGTACTGTTGATGAAGCACCACCCATTCCCAGTCATTCTAGATGATGATGGTGTCATCATTCTGGACCTTGGTGCTCTTATAGTGAGAGGTGCGCTCAGAAGGTCCAGAACGTTTAGAAACCAACAAAACCCTCTGGCATTCCCAGATGAGGATCTCAGATATAGATGCTCAGCAAAGTGAATTGCTCATCTTTGCCAACTTCTTGCACCATTGCCGAGACTACACATCGAATTAGTGTGCTCAGTCCCACAGACTAAACAGAACATTATGTTGTTTTGCTATGGGTACTTTTATGTGTAGTGTGAGTGATGTAGAGAACCTGATCAATGTCATTGTTCTACAGGCTCTTTGTATCTTAATATCAGGATAGGACTGACTCTGGAAATTCAGCCTTTTACCTGTTGCCTTAAAATATGTGCAAGTTGGCCTATTAGTAATAACAAGAGTGAACACATTTCTGTGTAAATTGTGAGGGTGAGCTTGTGGCTGCCCAGCTGCCCAGACTCCTGGTGTTTACTGACTTCAAACCATTCAGTGTCTTTACATTGTTTTTAGACATTAAAGAATAAGAACAATGATGTACATTGTTCAACTAGTCCCATTATCTGGTGACTATAATTATAAATCCTGGAGAGTAAGCATTAGTTGTTTTTATATTAATAAAACTTGTAATCATACAACCACTATTTATTCCTGTTACTATTAATAAATGTTGTGGAATTAGGCCAGACACCATTAGAATAATCTGGTGCATATTCGAAAAAGTTAATGAGGTTAGGGTGTTTTAGATGCTATTTTCAGAGGCATTTTATATCATTTTAATTTACATTTAATTGAAAAAGTAAAGGCTGTGGAAGTATACCAGACATTATAAGAGAAATCTGGTGTATGTTTGAGATTTTATAATCATATAAATATTATAATTTTTCTAAATGCTGTGGATAGTTTTCACCCGGTCCCAAACGTGACGCTGCTGTTTTCCAAATCTGAGAGGAATGTTGAATATGAACCTAACCTCACAAGGAAAATGTTACTTTTCTGAATGTACTGTGTCAGTGTCACATAACTGTTTAGGGTTATCTGATAACTACAATACTACTAGTACAGCACTAGCTGATAACTACAGTACTACTAGTACAGTATCATCTGATAACTACAAGACTACAAGTACAGTATCATCTGATAACTACAATACTACTAGTACAGCACTAGCTGATAACTACAGTACTACTAATAAAGTATCATCTGATAACTACAGTACTACTAGTACAGCACTAGCTGATAACTACAGTACTACTAATAAAGTATCATCTGATAACTACAGTACTACTAGTACAGTATCATCTGATAACTACAGTACTACTAGTACAGCACTACCTGATAAATACAGTACTACTAGTAAAGTATCATCTGATAACTACAGTACTACTAGTACAGTATCATCTGATAACTGCAGTACTACTAGTACAGCACTAGCTGATAACTACAGTACTACTAGTAAAGTATCATTTGATAACTACAGTACTACTAGTACAGTATCATCTGATAACTACAGTACTACTAGTACAGCACTAGCTAATAACTATAGTACTACTAGTAAAGCATCATCTGATAACTACAGTACTACTAGTACAGTATCATCTGATAACTGCAGTACTACTAGTACAGCACTAGCTGATAACTACAGTACTACTAGTAAAGTATCATTTGATAACTACAGTACTACTAGTACAGTATCATCTGATAACTGCAGTACTACTAGTACAGCACTAGCTAATAACTATAGTACTACTAGTAAAGCATCATCTGATAACTACAGTACTACTAGTACAGTATCATCTGATAACTACAATACTACTAGTACAGTATCATCTGATAACTACAGTACGACTAGTACAGCACTAGCTGATAACTACAAGACTACTAGTACAGTATCATCTGATAACTACAGTACTACTAGTAAAGTGTCATCTGATAACTACAGTACTAATAGTACAGTATCATGTGATAACTACAGTACTCCTAGTCAAGGGTGGACTGGCCATCTGGCATACCGGGCACCACACCCAATGTGGGCCGGGGCTGCGGATCAGTTGGTACCGGGCCGCGGGCCGCCGAAGAAATACGATAATTAATAACAATCTTTTATTTCGAAAAATTACCGGATGCTCTCGGTTAAATGTCGGAAAACGAGTAAAAAACTGACTTCTTTGGGAATCGCTGGCTAGCTCGCATCCGACTACAGTGGACTCAGGTATGGGAGACGCTCTAACAAGGACCTCCAGCCTGGGTCTTTAGGTATGGGAGACGCTCTAACAAGGACCTCCAGCCTGGGTCTTTAGGTATGGGAGACGCTCTAACAAGGACCTCCAGCCTGGGTCTTTAGGTATGGGAGACGCTCTAACAAGGACCTCCAGCCTGGGTCTTTAGGTATGGGAGACGCTCTAACAAGGACCTCCAGCCTGGGTCTTTAGGTATGGGAGACGCTCTAACAAGGACCTCCAGCCTGGGTCTTTAGGTATGGGAGACGCTCTAACAAGGACCTCCAGCCTGGGTCTTTAGGTATGGGAGACGCTCTAACAAGGACCTCCAGCCTGGGTCTTTAGGTATGGGAGACGCTCTAACAAGGACCTCCAGCCTGGGTCTTTAGGTATGGGAGACGCTCTAACAAGGACCTCCAGCCTGGGTCTTTAGGTATGGGAGACGCTCTAACAAGGACCTCCAGCCTGGGTCTTTAGGTATGGGAGACGCTCTAACAAGGACCTCCAGCCTGGGTCTTTAGGTATGGGAGACGCTCTAACAAGGACCTCCAGCCTGGGTCTTTAGGTATGGGAGACGCTCTAACAAGGAGACTAATGGCGCTTTTCCACCGCAAATGTAGCTCGACTCGACTCGACTCGACTCAACTCAACTCGGTTTGGTAGTAACACGGGTGGTTTTCAACCGCAAATAGTACCGCAAATAGTACCTCCTGGTTGTCGGCGAAAGGGCCGTGACGTATTTTTGTACGCGACGTAAATAACACCAACGCATTAAATGCTAAAAAATTAAAACATTTAAGAATAATCTAGTAGTGTGATAAGAACATTTGACGGGGAAAATGCACTTAACACCTTTTAAAAAATGTGAACTTGGTGCTGGTTCCTTTCTGAACCGTAATGAATATATTAGAGCCAGTGTAATGGCAGATGAATTACAAAATCATGAAACAATCACATAAGTCACTTATAATTTATTAACAAACAAAAAGGGCAAATCAGTGCAGCACAGCAAACTTTCAAACAAAAAGGTGGAATATAAACTATTTACAAAAAGGTGGAATATAAACTATTTACAAAAAGGTGGAAGGCTTTTTCACGACACTGCGCGTACGTCCTGAAGTAACCATGCTCTTCCATCAACTTGGCGACCTCCTTGTACACCTTTTCATTGCGGGTGGCTCCGTCCAGCTCTTTTTGTACTTTATCCTCGGCCACAAGACACAGAAGCGTCTGCACCTCAGAAGTGGACCACGGCGAAGACCTATTATTAATTTTAGCTGGCATGTTGACGAACTATGCTTTATGTCGCTCTCGTGACTTCGTCACACTCTCTGGCCAATCAGTGGCTGGCCATCTGCCGACGTCACCTTTTAGCTCGACTCAGCTCGCTTGGTACCTAGAGCGAGGTGGTACTAAAAAAAGTACCCGCTACCAGGTACCAGGTACCATGAATATGCGGTGAAAACGCCAAAAATGTGAGTCGAGTCGAGTCGAGCTGATACCATGCGGTGGAAAAGTGCCATAAAGGCTGCAACTTCAACCAGCCTCTCGCGATCAGAGGAGTGAGGTTTACACAGGAACTACCAGCTGACCTCTGTTACACTAACACTACCAGCTGACCTCTGTTACACTAACACTACCAGCTGACCTCTGTTACACTAACACTACCAGCTGACCTCTTTTACACTAACACTACCAGCTGACCTCTGTTACACTAACACTACCAGCTGACCTCTTTTACACTAACACTACCAGCTGACCTCTGTTACACTAACACTACCAGCTGACCTCTGTTACACTAACACTACCAGCTGACCTCTTTTACACTAACACTACCAGCTGACCTCTGTTACACTAACACTACCAGCTGACCTCTGTTACACTAACACTACCAGCTGACCTCTGTTACACTAACACTACCAGCTGACTTCTGTTACACTAACACTACCAGCTGACCTCTTTTACACTAACACTACCAGCTGACCTCTGTTACACTAACACTACCAGCTGACCTCTGTTACACTAACACTACCAGCTGACTTCTGTTACACTAACACTACCAGCTGACTTCTGTTACACTAACACCGGCTCTTACATAAAGGTGGGCGTCTCTACATTGGAAGGACTTGGGCTGATTCAACTATTTGTTCAGTTGTTGTTTGGCACCTTGATGTTTATTTGTATTTCAGGCCTCTGGATCAACATGTGCACTAGAGATGTGTTCAGCTCTAGAACAGTGTGTTCAGCTCTAGAACAGTGTGTGTTCAGCTCTAGAACAGTGTGTTCAGCTCTAGAACAGTGTGTGTTCAGCTCTAGAACAGTGTGTTCAGCTCTAGAACAGTGTGTGTTCAGCTCTAGAACAGTGTGTTCAGCTCTAGAACAGTGTGTTCAGCTCTAGAACAGGTTGTTTGGTGTGTTTGTCTGGTAGAAAGAGCTTTACATTAGTGCTTGTTTGGACAACATAAAAGCCTTTTGTGTGTCCTCACTCACGGGTTTTTCAGAGGGTTGTAGTGTTGGTGGTGGGTCAGTTGTTATCCTTCTGGGTCCTAAAACCTGCTGACTCCTCCACTGGTGTCTGGACCTTGATCAGGACAGGTTCTCTGGTTCGGTCCTACCCCACGCCTGGGGTCCCCAAGCCAACAGCCTGGACCTATCCAGACTAAGAGATCACAGAGATATTAAATAGATAATTCCTCATTTAGCAGATGCTTTTATGCAAAGTAAGTTAGTACAGGGAAATTCTCCCTGAGGCTGGTAGGGTGAAGTGCCTTGCCCAAGGACACAACATCACATAGCTACAGCCGGGGTTCGAACTCACAACCTTCCAATCATGAGGCCAATGTTGCTTATCCATCTGACTCTCAGAGATCTTAGCTGCTTGACAACTGTTTAACATTAGAGTGTTAATGTAGGCATGTTCAGCTATTCTTTTTTTGTGTTATAATTTCTAAGAGTTTGTCTCTGTGTATGAATACAAAGTGGATCAATATTGCATGAAGTATTACAGAGGTTTATACAGTACCGTTCGTTTCCACCAGATGGCAGTGCTGTACTTTCTATCTCCAAAACTGGAACCTTCCCAAACCGGATGAAGACGTGGCAGGTAGCTGAATCCCTTCCGCTTCCGTGTTTCCAGCTGAGTTGTGTGTGTTTGGAGGACTGTTCATGGAGACTGACTGATCCAGGCTGAGATGGAGCGGCTGCTGTTCATGCTGGTGGGCGGTCTGGTGGAGGTGTGCAGCGGTGTTTCCGCTAACAGAGGAGGGGGAGGAGGAGGAGGAGGAGGAGGAGGAGGAGGGGGCCACATCTTCACTGATGAAGTCCCCTTTAAAATCAGCTGGCCGGGGTCAGAGTTCACCCTGGTTAGTGATGGTTACTGGATAAACATGCTTTCATGTTATTAAATAACGACTGAGAATAATCCCCTGTTTCTCTTGATAGCCATCATCGGGTGCGCTGTATAAAGATGAGGACTTTGTTATCATGACAACAGCGGAGAAAGAGAAATATAAATGTCTTCTGCCCTCCCTGTCTAATGGAGATGAGGTAAAACTGTTTACACTGAACTGCTGTGCACTGTAATGATGATGCAGATAAGAGGTGATCTCCATCTCAACATGTTCATAACATCTCATGTCTGTGCGTGTGTGTGTGTGTGTGTCTCTGTCTCTGTGTGTGTGTGTGTGTGTGTGTGTGTGTGTGTCTGTGTGCATGTCTTTGTGTGTGTGTGTTTGTCTCTGTCTCTCTGTGTGTGTGTGTCTGAGTCTCTATGTCTCTGTTTGTGTGTCTGTGTGTGTGTCTCGCTGTGTCTCTGTGTCTCTTTGTGTGTGTCTCTGTGTGTCTGTGTGTGTGTGTCTGTGTCTCTCTGTCTCTGTGTGTGTGTCTGTGTCTCTGTGTGTGTGTCTGTGTCTCTGTGTGTGTGTCTGTGTCTCTCTGTCTCTGTGTGTGTCTGTGTCTCTGTGTGTGTGTCTGTGTCTCTCTGTCTCTGTGTGTGTGTCTGTGTCTCTCTGTGTGTGTCTGTGTCTCTCTGTCTCTGTGTGTGTGTCTGTGTCTCTGTGTGTGTGTCTGTGTCTCTGTGTGTCTCTGTGTGTGTGTCTGTGTGTGTGTCTGTGTGTGTTTCTGTGTGTGTGTCTGTGTCTCTGTGTGTCTCTGTGTGTGTGTCTGTGTCTCTGTGTCTCTGTGTGTGTGTCTGTGTCTCTGTGTGTGTGTCTGTGTCTCTGTGTGTCTCTGTGTGTGTGTCTGTGTCTCTGTGTCTGTGTGTGTGTCTGTGTCTCTGTGTCTCTGTGTGTGTGTCTGTGTCTCTGTGTGTGTCTCTGTGTCTCTGTGTGTCTCTGTGTGTGTGTCTGTTTCTCTGTGTGTCTCTGTGTGTTTCTCTGTGTGTCTCTGTGTCTGTGTGTGTGTCCTGTCCCAGGATGAAGAGAGGGATTATACTGGTCCCAGTCCCAGTGCTCTCCTGGAACCTCTCTTCAAGCAGAGCAGCTGTTCATACAGGGTAAGGAACACCTGTCTCACTCTCCATACCTGTCTCACTCTCCATACCTGTCTCACTCTCCATACCTGTCTCACTCTCCATAGCTGACTCACTGTCTATACCTGTCTCACTCTCCATACCTGACTCACTGTCTATACCTGTCTCACTCTCCATACCTGTCTCACTCTCCATACCTGACTCACTGTCTATACCGGTCTCACTCTCCATACCTGTCTCACTCTCCATACCTGACTCACTGTCTATACCTGTCTCACTCTCCATACCTGTCTCACTCTCCATACCTGACTCACTGTCTATACCTGTCTCACTCTCCATACCTGACTCACTGTCTATACCTGTCTCACTCTCCATACCTGTCTCACTCTCCATACCTGACTCACTGTCTATACCTGTCTCACTCTCCATACCTGTCTCACTCTCTACACCTGGCTCACCTGTCTTACTCTCCACACCTATCTAACCTGCCTCACACTCTACACCTGTCAAACCTGTCTCACTGCATACCTGTCTCTCTCCTAACACACGCTGACACCTGTCGTTGTGCAGATCGAGTCATACTGGACGTATGAGGTGTGCCATGGGAAACATGTGAGACAGTATCATGAGGAGAAGGATACAGGACAGGTCAGTACATCACTACTGCAGACAGACAGGTCAGTACATCACTACTGCAGACAGACAGGTCAGTACATCACTACTGCAGACAGACAGGTCAGTACATCACTACTGCAGACAGACAGGTCAGTACATCACTACTGCAGACAGACAGGTCAGTACATCACTACTGCAGACAGACAGGTCAGTACATCACTACTGCAGACAGACAGGTCAGTACATCACTACTGCAGACAGACAGGTCAGTACATCACTACTGCAGACAGACAGGTCAGTACATCACTACTGTAGACAGACAGGTCAGTACATCACTACTGCAGACAGACAGGTCAGTACATCACTACTGCAGACAGACAGGTCAGTACACACTGTACATCACTACTCTAGACAGACAGGTCAGTACATCACTACTGCAGACAGACAGGTCATCACTACTCCAGAGGTGGATCATTATATAATATATTGTAGTAGTACTGTGTGTTGTGTAGCTCAGTGTGAGTGTGATGCTCCTAGAAGATCAACGTCCAGGAATACTTCCTGGGGAACATGGTGGGGACAGACGATGCCACAGGTACTACTTCCTGTCTGAGAAGACAGTTCCTCTACTTCCTGTCTGAGAAGACAGTTCCTCTACTTCCTGTCTGAGTAGACAGTTTCTGATTTCCATGTGTTTGTCTTTCTTCCAGAAGCAGAGAAGATGTCTGAGCTGAATTCAGAATCAGGGAAGGTTAGTGGAGGCACCTTTCATTTCCCAGGTCTTTTCCTCTCCTCCCCTCTTCCTCTCTCATCCCTCCTTTCCTTCACTCTCCTCCCTCCTCCAGGTTCCTACTAAGAATGTGGAGGGTCAGCTGATGGCGTTCCACCGTGTGTGGATGGGTGCTGGGACAGCCTGTGTGCTGCGGCAGGGCCGCCCTCGCTCCACCTCTCTGCTGTACGTGTGTCACCCGGAGGCCAAACATGAGATCCTGTCCATCGCTGAGGTCACCACCTGCGAGTATGAGGTGGTGGTGCTTACACCCCTGCTCTGCTCCCACCCCAGATACAGGTACACACACCTGCGACACACACACACACCTCGAACACACACACACCTGGGACACACACACACCTGGGACACACACACACCTGGAACACACACACACCTGGAACACACACACACCTGGGACACACACACACCTGGGACACACACACACCTGGAACACACACACACCTGGAACACACACACACCTCGTGAATCAACAGTGCCATCTGAGACAAGTTCAAAGTAAAATATTTTTCCTGTGCCCAGAGCCCCAACAGAACAGTGTGTGTGTGTGTGTTTGTGTGTTTCTGTGTGTGTTTGTGTGCGTGTTTGTGTGTGTTCAGGTTCAAGTCATCTCCAGTGAATGCCATCTTCTGCCAAGCTCTACCTGGTTCTCCTTTAAGACCTCTCAGACTCACTGAGCTCGACCAGGAACAGAAAGATCTGCTGCGACCGGCCTCCTCCTCTTCCTCCTCCTCTTCTGCTGCCCCAGACAAGGAGGTGAGATTGGGGTGGGGGGCCGGAGGGGGACCAGGTTGATTAAAGATCAATAATTAGTGGGGGAGGAGGGAGGGGGGGGGAGGATGGGGGAAGAGGGAGAGATACCAGAGCACTCAGAGTGGAGAGAGAGAGAGAGAGGAGAGAGAGAAAGAGAGAGAGAGAGAGAGAGAGAGAGAGGGAGGGAGAGAGGAGAGAGTTCCAATAAGAGCTTGAACTGGCTATGAAGCAAGCTGTCAGATCTAACTGTCCCTGTCATCTCCAGGAGGCGGAGTCTCCTGTCAGAGAAGAGGCTTTTAGCTCCACCCACAAGCCCTTGGTGGTGGGCGGACAGACGCAGGTGACAGTAGGCTCCACCCACATCTCCCACCTGACAGATGAGCAGCTAATCAGGGAGTTCCTGAGTGGCTCCTACTGCTTACAAGGGGTGAGGTCCGCTCTCCTATTGGGTGATGCTCGATGGGTTGTGGTATGATGTCATATCCCGTGTGTGATGTAATTCCTTCCTGTGTGCGCTCCAGGGGGTGGGCTGGTGGAAATATGAGTTCTGCTACGGTAGACATGTACATCAGTACCATGAGGTGAGTCTGTCTGCCTGACTGTCCACCTGTCTGACTGTCTACCTGTCTGACTGTCTACCTGCCTGACTGTCTACCTGTCTGACTGTCCACCTGTCTGACTGTCTACCTGTCTGACTGTCTACCTGCCTGACTGTCCACCTGTCTGACTGTCTACCTGTCTGTCTACCTGTCTGACTGTCTACCTGTCTGACTGTCTGACTGTCCACCTGTCTGACTGTCTACCTGTCTGACTGTCCACCTGTCTGACTGTCTACCTGTCTGACTGTCTGACTGTCCACCTGTCTGACTGTCTACCTGTCTGACTATCCACCTGTCTGACTGTCTACCTGTCTGACTGTCCACCTGTCTGACTGTCCACCTGTCTGACTGTCTACCTGTCTGACTGTCTACCTGTATGACTGTCTGACTGTCTACCTGTCTGAGTGTCTACCTGTATGTCTACCTGCCTGACTATCCACCTGTCTGACTGTCTACCTGTCTGACTGTCCACCTGTCTGACTGTCTACCTGTCTGACTGTCTGACTGTCTACCTGTATGACTGTCTGACTGTCTACCTGTATGACTGTCTGACTGACCACCTGTCTGACTGTCCACCTGTCTGACTGTCCTCCTGTCTGACTGTCCACCTGTCTGACTGTCCACCTGTCTGACTGTCCACCCGTCGGACTGTCCACCTGTCTGACTGTCCACCTGTCTGACTGTCCACCTGTCTGACTGTCCACCTGACTGTCTACCTGACGTGTTTGTGTGTATATCACGTGTGTGTATGTCTGTGTGTGTGTATATTACATTTGTGTTTATATCTGTGTGTGTGTGTGTGTATATGTCAGGTGGCACAGTGGTTAAGGTGTTGGGCTCATGATCGGAAGGTTGTATGTTTGATTCCCGGCTGTGGCTACATGATGTTGTGTCCTTGGGCAAAGCACTTCACCCTACTTGCCTCAGGGTGAATGTCCCTGTACTCCCAGTGGAAGATAAGGATAAGCTAAATAACTGTGTATATTACGTGTGTGAGTATATCACGTGTGTGCATGTATGTATATCACATGTGTGTCTGTGTTGTTCAGGATAAGGATCATGGGAAGACCATTGTGGTGGTGGGAAGCTGGAATCTAGAGGAACATCTAGACTGGGCTCAGAAGAATGTAGCTCGGTCCTATCAACTGAAGGACAACAGCCAGCAGAAAGTCAAGTATGTCACTTCCTCTCTCTCTCTCCCCCTTCCTCTCTCTCTCTCTCTCCCTCTCTGTCTCTTTCCTTCCTCTCTCTCTCTCTCTCTCTCTCTCTCTCTCTCTCCTCTTTTCTCCCCCCCTATATTGTGTTTTTCTACCAGTAACATTGTTGCACCCAGAGACCTGACAGTGGCTCAACAGAAGGGGCTGAAATATCCTGTCTGTTTATATACGGAAGGTCTCTTATACTGTCTCATGTTTAACTGAAGGTCTTGATTTAGGTTATCAAGGTCTCTCTTGTCTTGTCTCTTTAGGTTGGTGTCTCATTTCTACGGACACGGGGACATGTGTGACCTGACAGGCAAACCAAGACAGGTCATCGTCAAGCTGAAGTAAGGACAGAGTCTATTGAGTATCAGGGAGGAGAACAGGGGTCTACTGAGCATCAGGGAGGAGAACATGGGTCTGCTGACCATCAGGGAGGAGAACAGGGGTCTACTGACCATCTGTGTGTGTGTGTGTGTTCCAGGTGTATGGAGTCAGAGTCTTCCCATGCTGTAACAGTCTACATGTTGGAACCTCAAACCTGCCAGTACATCCTAGGGGTTAGAAGATGCACACACTCACACACCTAACTACACACACACTCACACACCTAACTACACACACTCACACACCTAACTACACACACACTCACACATCTAACTTCACACACCTAACTACACACACTCACACACCTAACTACACACACTCACACACTTAACTACACACACTTAACTACACACACACACACACACACACATATCTCACCTAACTCACCTATACACACATGCTCACACACACCTTTCTACACACCTACAAACACACAATCACACATCGGTCCAGACACTCACACCTCAGGACTCTGATGTTGTGTGTTTGAAGGTGGAGTCTCCGGTCATCTGCAAGATCCTGGACACAGCTGATGAACAAGGTCTGCTGTCTGTATCCAGCTAGAGGAGGAGAGGAGAGGAGGAGGAGAGGAGGAGAGAAGAGAGTAGGAGGAGAGAGGACAAGGAGAGGACGTGGAGGAGAGAAGAGGAGAAGGAGAGGAGGAGGAGGAGAAGAGTGGAGGACAAGGGGGGGTTCTTGATAAAGAGAGGCTGACAGGCCTGAGACAGAGATGAACCAGGGGTCTGTAGGTCTGTTGGTCTGTAACACAGCGCTCACGACACCCCCCCCCACATCTCAGCTGAAATAACAACTTAACTATGTTGGAAAGTTGTATGTTGATTATCCTGAGGTGGGTGGAAGGTGCTTCCATTTAGATTTAAATCTACTACTGCTGTTCTCTGTCATTTTACATTGACTTTGGCACATCTTCTGTTACAACCGAAATATGTTCAGTTGTCTTATATCATACAGTTATATCATACAGTTCTTGTGGACTAACTGTTTTCCATCTGGAAGGAGTTTGGATTTAATAAAAATTAAGTTTAAATATAAGAATGATACAAATGATACAAAACACCTTAAAATATCATGTAAATATTTGATATATGCCCCCCCCCCCCTCCCATCTTCCTCTCCCTGATCTACTGTCTACTGTTTCTATCAAAATACTTGAATCCGAAAGGCCCAAATCATCTTTAAATATAATTAAGACGTCTTTACATCATGTGTACCGTGTGTTTCAACTGAACCCAGAATGTCAAACTTAAAAATGTTTAGTTACCAAACTTCACATGGTGTGCTTTTATTTTGAAATGTTGTGCAGGTTCTAAACTGGGCCTCCTGCATTCTAGAACACAAATGATCACTCCAGTTGTTTTGTGAAATAAAGTATAATGGTTCGGGAAATTACATAATTTTTGGGTGGTAACGTAATATGGGTTGTGAGGTTAGACCATCAGAGAATCACTGCTGTATGCCGTGTTAATACTTAACTCTAAGTACTGAACATGACAGGAATATACTGTATATTATTGGGTAACTGATGGTAAAATACCTCCAATATCTTCTCCTGGATTGTCCAGGTTTTGGAGCGAACATGTTGCCATTATCTAACCCCTTATCTAACTATCCATACATTTAGATGAACAGGGAGTAGATATCTTAAGGGTTAACTATCATGTTACTACACACAATACAACTAAACACACTACAGTGGCAAAACATTTATTGATTGATAGAAAATGCATGAAGTTCACAATCACTGGATTATTTTGAAGAGAAATACCATCTAAATAGAACAATATGTAAAATGCTGTGATAGTGTTAATCAGTTTGTTCAAGGGGTCGGCAACCCTGGTCCTAGGGAGCCACTGTCCTGAAGGTTTGAGATGTCTCCCTGCTCCAGCACACCTGATTCTAATGGAGGGTCGTCATCAAGCTCTGTGGAAGCCTCATAATTACCCTCCATTAGAATCAGGTGTGCTAAAGCAGGGAAACTTCTAAAATCTTCAGGCAGCGGCTCCCTAGGACCAGGGTTGGTGACCCCTGAGTTAGTTAACACTTCCTTTGTTATGAAAATCCCATCTGAGAAGGATGATCCTCAGACATTAATTCCCTGGTAGAGACTAAGGGAGGGGGTTAGGGGAAGAAGGGAGTAGGGTGAGGTTAGGATTAGAGGGTTAGGTTAGGATTAGGGGTGAGGTTAGGATTAGGGGGTTAGGTTAGTATTAGAGTGTTAGGTTAGTATTAGAGGGTTAGGTTAGTATTAGAGGGTTAGGGTTAGGATGAGAGTGTTAGGTTAGTATTAGAGTGTTAGGTTAGTATTAGAGGGTTAGGTTAGGATTAGAGGGTTAGGTTAGGATGAGAGGGTTAGGTTAGGATGAGAGGGTTAGGTTAGGATTAGAGGGTTAGGTTAGGATTAGAGGGTTAGGTTAGGATGAGAGGGTTAGGTTAGTATTAGAGGGCTAGGAGGTCCAGGGTTTTAAACAGATGGGATGGGGATCTGCTGCACTGTGCTGCTCTCACAGTCCTGCAGTGACTCCTGGTGGGTGTGATACTGCAGAGCCACATAGGACCTGGCCAGACTGAAGGCTGGGTTGCTGTTGGGCTGCAGGGTGCTGGGGGAGCTGGGCCCAGCTGACGGGCTGCTGTTGTAGATGCTGTAGTAGGGCTCGATGCGTGTGTTGATGGGGGTGGAGGTGCTGGGCGGTCGTTGGCGGCGCCCCCCGGTGGTGTGGGGGCTCCCTGCAGGCTCCCTGGACTGGCTGGGCCCACAGGCTTGGTCCACCAGCCTGCGCTGGGGTTTGGGTGACAACACGTAGGCAGAGTTGGTCTCATGGTGTGATGACTTGTTCCTGTTAGCCTCCAGGCTGCCCTTCCCCATGGCGTGCAGACGAGTCTTGTGTTTGCAGCAGAGGAACCCCAGCGACAGCCACTGGAGGCAGCACAGGACACGGCGCCTCAGCCCGGCGCTGTTCCTGGAGTAGACGAAGGGGTTGATGCCGGACTTGAGGAGGATGAGCGCCAGACTGCAGAGCTCCAGCTGCAGGTGGGCGGAGCTACTGCCTGGCCCCAACACGTCCTGAGCCAAGGCCACGCCCATGGGGAGGCAGCACAGCAGCACGCAGCACACGATCACCACGCATGTGCTCACCGCGCGCGAGTCCTTGGCCGAGGCCAGGTTGACCGAGGAGACGAGCTGGCAGCAGGTGGCGCCCTGGGCAGCGCCGGGCACAGGGGCGGGGCAGGGAGGGAGCGGGTGTGTCTGGACGTGCTGCAGCTTGTTGTAGCTTTGGTTGCGGTACAGCGACGGCACCTGGACGCCCTCAAAGCCGGCGACCACCAGTGGGGCGGGGGGGCGTGTGGCGTCCACCGTGATCACCGGGCACCTCTTCACCCGCGAGTTCTTCCTCAGCGTCTGAGCGATCATCAGATAGGAGATGGTTACCACGGCCACGCAGAAGGCAAAGTCGGCCAGGTAGACGTACAGCACCACACGGGCTCGGGCCCCCGCGGGACCCAGGTGCGGCAGGCAGGGGCCGTCCCTCCGAGCGTACGCTCTGAGGGTGAGCAGCGTTGCCATGGTGAAGCTGGAGGCCCACAGCAGGGCGGTGAGGGCCAGGGTGCAGGGAGGGGAGGCAGAGCGGTACGGCTGCTGGCCCAGGACCACACGCAGTCTGTGCAGGGCGATCACAGCCACCGTCTCCAGGGAGACCAGGACGAACCCTGAGCTGCTGAGCTGGAAGGCAAAGCAGAAGCCCTGGGAGACTCCGCCCCCTCCGTCCAGGAAAAGGACCAGGGCGAACATGGGCGCCCCGGCACAACACAGGAACAGGTCACACACCGACAGGTTCAAGATCAGGAAGTCAAAGTTGGTGCGGAACTTCCGGAAGGCAGGGTCGAAGAAGGAGAGGAACACCACCAGGTTGCCGTAGGAACCCAGGATGAAGATGAGGAGGAGGAGGAGGGAGCAGGCGGTCAGTGTTGCTGTGTGGATCAGCTCCCAGCGAGGGGGGCGGGACAGGGGGTCAGAGCTGGTGTTGAGGGCAGGTTGGGGGGGCACCAGCAGCCCTGGGGGAGGGAGGGAGGAGTTCATGTCTCTCAGGGTGGAGGTGTCTTCACATCCTCCTGCAGGTTGGCTCCATGGCTGCCCCCGACTGCAGCTCAGAACACTGGACACATCAGTCACACTGGAAACAGAGCCGGTAGGCCGCGAGATCACGTCCACATGTCTATAATAAATAACGTGTTAGTATTATTATATCGGCTGAACATCCAGTCTAAAACGATATATTTTGTAATGTACGAAAGACTGTGACGTTAACGATGCCCATGCCGTTTCCGTGATGTCACCCATCCTTCATTAAAACATGTTTTAAATGATCCATTCTAATATCTCAGTAATATATGACACGATGGCGCCAGCTTGCATTAGAATGAACATCCTACATTAAAATATATTATAATGAACATCCTACATGAAAACATTAAAACCCATCGGAGCTTTGTTGAACCAGCTGCTCAATGCAGCAGAAACAGCGCATCTGAAAGACTAAAGATACAAACAGACCCAGAACACATTCAGGAAGACGAAACTAGATTATTATTCCTAGATTTCTTACCTTATGGATCCATGATCGTGGACATCCGCGCGTGCAAAAAGACGGACAGAGCACCGTTTACTGTCTGGAGGAGGGGGGGAGGCAGGGGGGAGGGAGCAGGGGGGTGGGGGAGGGGGGGTATGAAGTCACTACCTCCACGCGGGTTCCGCCTCCAGCGCTGAGCGGATCATTCGGATTTACTCTTTATTTTACAGTCTAACAAGTCTATATGACATTAAGATATTATCAGTATATTTAGGTGTAATCCTGCCACTGACCCGCCCCCCTCCATCCCTCCTCCATCCCCCCTCCATCCCTCCATCCCTCCATCCCCCCTCCATCCCTCCATCTCTCCATCCCTCCATCCCCCTCCCCCTCCACCCTCCTCCATCTCCCCTCCATCCCCCTCCCTCCCCCTCCATCCCTCCATCTCTCCATCCCCCTCCATCCCTCCATCCCCCCTCCATCCCCCCTCCATCCCCCTTCCCTCCCCCTCCATCCCCCCTCCCTCACCCCATTCAAGCATAACTAGATACCT
>CM059293.1:17427500-17487500 GCA_030340665.1 Neosalanx taihuensis | reverse complement strand
GTGTGTGTGTGTGTGAGTGTGTGTGTGTGTGTGTGAGTGTACCTGTCTAGGCGTAGTAGCAGGGAGACACCAGCAGGTCAGTGAGTGTGTGTGTGAGTGTGTGTGTGTACCTCTCTAGGCGTAGTAGCAGGGAGACACCAGCAGGTCAGTCAGCACCAGCAGCTGGTCATCAGTGAACTGCTGTTTGTGCTCCTGCCAGTTGTCATGGTGAGTCCTGCGGAAGTTAGACAGAGTCTTCTTCACTGTCATCTGCAGGGAACAGAGAGAGAAGAGGGTGAGAGGAGGAGAGGGGGGAGAGGAGGGGAGAGGAGGGAGAGACCTCTCTGGGCTGTGTGTGTGTACCTATATGGGCTTTGTGTGTGTGTGTCTGTGTGTGTGTACCGCTCTGGGCTGTGTGTGTGTGTGTGTGTGTACCGCTCTGGGCTGTGTGTGTGTGTGTGTGTGTACCTCTATGGGCTGTGCGTGTGTGTGTGTGTGTGTGTGTATGTACCTCTATGGGCTGTGCGTGTGTGTGTGTGTACCTCTATGGGCTGTGTGTGTGTGTACCACTCTGGGCTGTGTGTGTGTGTGTGTGTGTGTGTGTGTGTACCTCTATGGGCTGTGTGTGTGTGTGTGTACCTCTATGGGCTGTGTGTGTGTGTGTGTGTGTGTGTGTACCTCTATGGGCTGTGTGTGTGTGTGTGTACCTCTATGGGCTGTGTGTGTGTGTGTGTACCTCTATGGGCTGTGTGTGTGTGTGTGTGTGTACCTCTATGGGCTGTGTGTGTGTGTGTGTGTGTACCTCTATGGGCTGTGTGTGTGTGTGTACCTCTATGGGCTGTGTGTCGTTGAGGTGAGCGCTCAGGTCCATGAGCAGCTGAGGCATCCATGTTGGGACGTCATAAGGAGAGGAGAGGACACAGGCACTGAGGCCCAGGACACCTGCATGACGCCTCACCAGGTCTGCAGCGCGCACACACACACACACACACACACACACACGTTTATACACACAAACACATGTATACACGCGCAAAATAATCCAAAAATGTGGATTAGCAAAGTAAAAGCATTCATGTGGGGAGGGGCTGTACCTCCAGAGGGGAGGGGCTGTACCTCCAGAGGGGAGGGGCTGTACCTCCAGAGGGGAGGGGCTGTACCTCCAGAGAGGAGGGGCTGTACCTCCAGAGGGGAGGGGCTGTACCTCCAGAGGGGAGGGGCTGTACCTCCAGAGGGGAGGGGCTGTACCTCCAGAGGGGAGGGGCTGTACCTCCAGAGGGGAGGGGCTGTACCTCCAGAGGGGAGGGGCTGTACCTCCAGAGGGGAGGGGCTGTACCTCCAGAGGGGAGGGGCTGTACCTCCAGAGGGGATGTTGTCCGCTGCAGAACCCAGCTCTCTCCTTCTGTTCCTGGGCAGTCTGGTCCTACACAGCTCCTCAAAGTGGCTCTGCATGGAGGCGTCCATGGACAGGAAGTTACACTGCAGGAAGCCACTCAGCGTGGTGGCAGCCATCTCCCTCACCTGGGGGGGGAGACCATCTAGAGTTACCATCCTCCAGGACATGCAGCATGGACTATGAAGACAGGCAGACAGGGTGGGAGGGTAAAACAAGGATGGAGTGAGGGAGAGGTTTACAAGGATAGAGAGAGGGATGGAGAGAGAGAGGGGTAGAGTGATAGAGAGAAAGGGATGGAGAGAAAGGGATGGAGAGAGGGATAGAGTGATAGAGAGAGGGATGGAGAGAGAGAGGGGTAGAGTGATAGAGAGAATGGGATGGAGAGAGGGATGGAGAGAGAGAGGGGTAGAGTGATAGAGAGAAAGGGATGGAGAGAAAGGGATGGAGAGAGGGATAGAGTGATAGAGAGAGGGATGGAGAGAGAGAGGGGTAGAGTGATAGAGAGAATGGGATGGAGAGAGGGATGGAGAGAGAGAGGGGTAGAGTGATAGAGAGAAAGGGATGGAGAGAAAGGGATGGAGAGAGGGATAGAGTGATAGAGAGAAAGGGATGGAGAGAGGGATAGAGTGATAAAGAGAGGGATGGAGAGAGGGATGGAGAGACTACTCAAACTAATTAAGTGGAGAGTTCCAAGATATTTTGTGATGAAATAAGACAAATATTAAGTAGGATGTCTGTCACCTCAGACAAACTTCTGGCAACTCCAGTTTTGACATTCTAATATGACAGAAAACAATTGAGTCTTTATGAATGATTTTTTTTTTCTCTCAAACAATGATTGGAGTCAGAACCAAGATTCGACTCGAACCAGATTGGAATACCAGAATCTGAATGGATATGGATGGAAATGATCCCCAACCCTAATGCCTGCCTAGCATTTCCCATGGCTGTAAGCAGTTATACAGTAGAGGACTGGAGAGAGACCATCCCTCCATCCATCCATCCATCCCTCCATCCATCCATCCATCCATCCCTCCATCCCTCCATCCATCCATCCATCCCTCCATCCATCCCTCCATCCCTCCATCCCTCCATCCCTCCATCCCTCCCTCCCTCCATCCATCCATCCATCCATCCCTCCATCCATCCATCCCTCCCTCCCTCCCTCCCTCCCTCCCTCCCTCCCTCCCTCCCTCCCTCCCTCCCTCCCTCCCTCCCTCCATCCATCCATCCATCCATCTATCTATCCATCCATCCATCCATCCATCCATCCCCCCGTCCCTTTGAATCGCAACACGATCTCCATGGCAACAGGCTACTCCTGCAGCCTGAGATTTTCATAGCAACAGAGACACAGAGAGAGAGAGAGAGAGAGAGAGGGAAAGAGGAGAGAGAAAGTGAGAGAGAGAGAAAGAGAGAGAGAGAGAGAGAGAGAGAGAGAGAGAGAGAGAGAGAAAGAGGGATAGATAAAGAGACAGAGCAGTACACTGATCATGACCACCTGCCTGATATTGTGTGCGACACCTACAGACCTGACCTTCACAACATCAGGCAGAGGATCATGATGTCATGGCCAGACAGAAGGGGGGTGGGGGGGGGGGGGGTGGGGGGGGTTACCTCCATACAGACAGAGAGAGGGGGGGGGGGGTTGTTTACCTCCAGCTGTTCGTCCTGCAGCAGCTGTATGACCAGCTGTCTGACATGCTGCACAGCACTGGGCTGGCTCAGGAAGGTGAACAGGTTATAGAACACCATGATCTGCAGGTACGTCAACACAGTGTACCTGGCATGCCAAGAGCTGCTGCCTGCAATCTGGGGGAACACACATACACACACACACACACACACACACACATCTGTTTTATTTCCATACATGATCCACTTCCTGTGTGTGTTCCAGAGCCATTAGTCTGCACAGCTGTTGATAACCTTCAAGCTACACCTACTAAAATAAACAATCCACTTTAAATCTAGTTTGTTTCTTAGTTAGTCAGGCAGTATTTAATCAGTAAAGCCATCTTGGACTGACACATAATACTTCTATCTCATGCCTGTTTAGACTGTATCCATACAGTTTCAGCTCAGGTTATCTTAGTGCAGCTCAGTCACATAAACAGCTGAGACTAGAGCAAAGTGACAAACTGCAGAGGAAATCATGTTTCATTATTTGATGTCAAACTGCTTTTCCAAGCGATGTCCCTCCTGGCCATCCACTCTAAAGATCTGCAGGATAGACTCTGCAGAGGGATCGCTTCTGGAGCTGATCCAGGGAAACTAAACCCAGTCTAAGTTATACACACACTGATTACTGTCATTAGAGATGTTTTGACCACTGTGTGTGTGTGAGTGTACGTGTGTGTGTATGTGAGTGTGTGTGTGAGTGTATGTGTGTGTGTGAGTGTGTGTGTGAGTGTGTGTACGTGTGTGTGTGTGCGTGTGAGTGTGTGTCTCACCTCCTGAAGCGAGCGCAGCACTTGGGGGATCTGCTGGCTGTACAGCAGACCCTGGGACATCAGACACAGACACATCTTAGCATCCCTCTTCAGCTCGTCATAACTGTCGTCATTCTCCACTGGAGCGATCTGATGAGGGACAGAGACACAGGTCACCTCCATTACAGGAGCACATCTGGAACAGAACTGAGATCTGATAGGACAAGGAGGTGACAGGATAGATAACAGGAGATCTGATAGGACAAGGAGCTGAGAGGAGATCTGATAGGACAAGGAGGAGACAGGATAGATAACAGGAGATCTGATAGGTCAAGGAGCTGAGAGGACAGATAACAGGAGATCTGATAGGTCAAGGAGCTGAGAGGAGATCTGATAGGACAAGGAGGAGACAGGATAGATAACAGCAGATCTAACAGGTCAAGGAGCTGAGAGGAGATCTGATAGGACAAGGAGGAGACAGGATAGATAACAGCAGATCTAACAGGACAAGGAGGTGACAGATCTGCTAAGACAGCAAGTAAGAGGAGAGAAAGCAGGAAGTGGAGATGAAATGGCAGAAATGTAGCATCTGATATGAAATCACAACAATCAGGTCCTGAAGGTGACAGGACAACAGGAAGTTGAGGTAACAGGAAACAGGAAGTGCAGGTGACGGATCAACAAGAGGACAGGAAGAGGAAGTGGAAATAACAGGGTAACAGAAAATAGGTGTGATGCTCACCTTGAAGAGCAGAGGAAGAAGCTGGAGCTGTTCTGGTACAGCAGTAGAGAAGGATCTCCCAGCGCTGGCCATCAGCCACTTCAACACTGAGACACAGGACACATACAGTTGTGGTCAAAAGTTTACATACACTAGTGAAGATCATGTATGCCATGGCAATATAGGGTTTTCAATAAACTCTACAACTCTTATTTTTCTGTGATGGAATGATAAGGAGCACATATTTCTTTGTCACAAAAAACATTCATGAAAATTTTTTCTTTTATGAATTTATTATGGGTCTTTTGAAAATGTGACAAAATCTGCTGGGTCAAAAATATACATACAGCAATGTTAATATTTGGTTAAATGTCCCTTGGCCATTTTCACCTCAATTAGGCGCTTTCGGTAGACATCCACAAGCTTCTGGCAAGCTTCTGGTTGAATCTTTGACCACTCCTCCTGACAGAATCGGTGCAGTTCAACTAAATTTGTTGGTTTTCTGAGTCGGACTTGTCTCTTCAGCACAGTCCACATATTCTCTATGGGGTTTAAGTCAGGACTTTGGGAAGGCCACTCTAAGACCTTAATTCTAGCTTGATTTAGCCATTCCTTCACCACTTTTGATGTATGTTTGGGGTCATTGTCCTGTTGGAACACCCAACTACGTCCAAGACCCAACTTTCTGGCTGATGATTTTAGGTTTTCCTGCAGAATTTGGAGGTAGTCTTCCTTCTTCATTATTCCATTTACTTTCTGTAAAGCACCAGTTCCACTGCCAGCAAAACAGGCCCACAGCATAATACTACCACCACCATGTTTGACGGTAGGTATGGTGTTCTTGGGGTGAAAGGCCTCACCTTTTCTCCTCCAAACATATTTCTGGTCATTGTGGCCAAAAAGCTCAATTTTAGTTTCGTCTGACCACAGAACTTTCCTCCAGAAGGCCTTGTCTTTGTCCATGTGATCAGCAGCAAACTTCAGTCGAGCCGTAAGGTGCCGCTTCTGGAGTAATGGCTTCCTTCTTGCACGGCAGCCTCTCAGCCCATGGCGATGTAGAACACGCTTGACTGTGGACACTGACACATGTGTTCCAGCAGCCTCCAACTCATTGCAGACTTGCTTTTTGGTGGTTCTTGGTTGACTCTTGACCAACCTGACCAATTTTCTCTCAGCAGCAAGTGATAGCTTGCGTTTTCTTCCTGATCGTGGCAATGATACAACTGTGCCATGCACTTTATACTTACAAACAATTGTTTGCACAGTTGATCTTGGGACCTGCAACTGCTTTGAAATGGCTCCAAGGGACTTTCCTGACTTGTTCAAGTCAATGATGCGCTTTTTCAGATCCGTGCTGAGCTCCTTAGACTTTCCCATTGTAGTATTTCTGGCTGAGTCTAGTGAATGTGTCAAACAAGCCCTATTTACATGGACTGAAAGAAGTCACCAGCTGGAGTCAATCATAATCACTCGTAAGAAGTTAGGAGGCCATGCCAAAAAGCAAATTGGATTGAAACAACTTTTTCTACATCACCAAATTGGTAATTCAAGGTGCTGTATGTATATTTTTGACCCAGAAGATTTTGACACATTTTCAAAAGACCCATAATAAATTCGTAAAAGGACCATTTTTCATGAATGTTTTCTGTGACAAAGAAATATGTGCTCCTTATCATTCCATCACAGAAAAATAAGAGTTGTAGAGTTTATTGAAAACCCTATATTGCCATGGCATACATGATCTTCACTAGTGTATGTAAACTTTTGACCCTAACTGTAGTATCACTACAATAACCTTCCCATACCTGTCTCCATGGTAACCTGCCCCAAGCCCTCTCCATGGTAACCTGCCCCTAGCCCTCTCCATGGTAACCTGCCCCTACCCCTCTCCATGGTAACCTGCCCCAAGCCCTCTCCATGGTAACCTGCTCCTACCCCTCTCCATGGTAACCTGCCCCTAGCCCTCTCCATGGTAACCTGCCCCTAGCCCTCTCCATGGTAACCTGCCCCTAGCCCTCTCCATGGTAACCTGCCCCTAGCCCTCTCCATGGTAACCTGCCCCTAGCCCTCTCCATGGTAACCTGCCCCTAGCCCTCTCCATGGTAACCTGCCCCTACCCCTCTCCATGGTAACCTGCCCCTAGCCCTCTCCATGGTAACCTGTCCCTACCCCTCTCCATGGTAACCTGCCCCTAGCCCTCTCCATGGTAACCTGCCACCACCCCTCTCCATGGTAACCTGCCCCTACCCCTCTCCATGGTAACCTGCCCCTAGCCCTCTCCATGGTAACCTGCCCCTACCCCTCTCCATGGTAACCTGCCCCTACCCCTCTCCATGGTAACCTGCCCCAAGCCCTCTCCATGGTAACCTGCTCCTACCCCTCTCCATGGTAACGTGCCCCTACCCCTCTCCATGGTAACGTGCCCCTACCCCTCTCCATGGTAACCTGCCCCTACCCCTCTCCATGGTAACCTGCCCCTACCCCTCTCCATGGTAACCTGCCCCTACCCCTCTCCATGGTAACCTGCTCCTACCCCTCTCCATGGTAACCTGCCCCTAGCCCTCTCCATGGTAACCTGCCCCTAGCCCTCTCCATGGTAACCTGCCCCTAGCCCTCTCCATGGTAACCTGTCCCTACCCCTCTCCATGGTAACCTGCCCCTAGCCCTCTCCATGGTAACCTGCCCCTACCCCTCTCCATGGTAACCTGCCCCTAGCCCTCTCCATGGTAACCTGCCCCTAGCCCTCTCCATGCTAACCTGCCCCTAGCCCTCTCCATGGTAACCTGTCCCTACCCCTCTCCATGGTAACCTACTCCTAGCCCTCTCCATGGTAACCTGCCCCTACCCGTCTCCATGGTAACCTGTCCCTACCCCTCTCCGTGGTGACCTGCCCCTACCCCTCTCCATGGTAACCTACTCCTAGCCCTCTCCATGGTAACCTGCCCCTACCCGTCTCCATGGTAACCTGCCCCTACCCCTCTCCGTGGTGACCTGCCTCTACCCGTCTCCATGGTAACCTGCTCCTACCTGTCTTCAGCAGCTTGATGGCCTGGGTCCTCTCGTCCTGCTGGCCGCCCTCGTTCTCTTCCAGCACGTGGTTCTGGATCTCCTCGTCTCCCTCCAGCAGAGGCTTGAGGTGCTGCATGATGCGCTGGGTGAAGTCAGCCACCCGAGGGGAGGAGGTGGGCTGGACACACGGCAGGGTCACGTCGATCATGAAGATGTAGGTGAGAACACTGCAGACAGGGGGCGGGGGGGGGTAGGACACAGTGTGTAAGGGTTCTGGGGTGTCTGTGTGTGAGGGAGTGTGTTAGTGTGTGTGTGTCTGCGTGTGAAAGCATGTTTGTGTGTGAGTACCTGCCAATGCGCTCTCTCACATTCTTGTACACCTGTGTGAGTTTGGGCTCCAGGTAAGCCAGCAGCCTGTGGAGCAGTTCAGGAACCCTCCACTCCTGCTGGGCCAGCCCACCCTGCAGCACGTACAGCCGGCTGAGGATGGAGCACAGTTACCATCCAGTACTAACACAGTTACCATCCTGTACTAACAAGGTTACCACCCAGTACTAAGACAGTACCCATCCAGTCCTAACACAGTTACCATCCAGTACTAACACAGTTACCTTCCAGTACTAGCAGTTACCTTCCAGTACTAACACAGTTACCATCCAGTACTAACACAGTTACCATCCAGAACTAACACAGTTACCATCCAGAACTAACACAGTTACCATCCAGTACTAACACAGTTACCTTCCAGTACTAGCAGTTACCTTCCAGTACTAACACAGTTACCATCCAGTACTAACACAGTTACCATCCAGTACTAGCACAGTTACCATCCAGTACTAACACAGTACCCATCCAGTCCTAACTCAGTTACCATCCAGAACTAACACAGTTACCATCCAGTACTAACACAGTTACCTTCCAGTACTAGCAGTTACCTTCCAGTACTAGCACAGTTACCATCCAGTACTAACACAGTTACCATCCAGCACTAACACAGTTACCATCCAGCACTAACACAGTTACCATCCAGTACTAACACAGTTACCATCCAGTACTAACACAGTTACCATCCAGTACTAACACAGTTACCATCCAGTACTAACACAGTTACCATCCAGAACTTGCAGTTACCATCCAGTACTAACACAGTTACCATCCAGTACGAGCACAGTTACCATCCAGTACTAACACAGTTACCATCCAGTACTAACACAGTTACCATCCAATACTAGCACAGTTACCATCCAGTACTAACACAGTTACCATCCAGTACTAGCATAGTTACTATCCAGTACTAACACAGTTACCATCCAGAACTAGCACAGTTACCACCCAGTACTAACACAGTTACCATCCAGTACTAGCATAGTTACTATCCAGTACTAACACAGTTACCATCCAGAACTAGCACAGTTACCACCCAGTACTAACACAGTTACCATCCAGTACTAACACAGTTACCATCCAGAACTTGCAGTTACCATCCAGTACTAACACAGTTACACATGCAGCTGATACTCACCAGGCATCCACAAAGGAGCCACCCTCTCCATTGACAGGAGATTCCATCAGCAGCTCAAACAGCCAATGCAGCTTCCTGGGGTCTCTGCTCTCCTGTAACACACACAAACACACACACACACGCACACAAATACACACAAACGTCAACACAACTTTCTGGGAACACACACCCTACATGGAACTTACCTACATATTTATCTCTCTGTCCACCTTTTAGTCTTCCCTCCCTCCCTCCCTCCCTCCCTCCCTCCCTCCCTCCCTCCCTCCCTCCCTCCCTCCCTCCCTCCCTCCCTCCCTCCCTCCCTCCCTCCCTCCCTCCCTCCCCTCTCTCTTACACAGGCAGTGGCGATGCATGTCCCCCAGTCAGCGTAGGTTTCTATGGTGATGTTGTTGAGGGCGGTGCGGAGCAGTGGACTGAGCAGCTCCCATAGGGACTCCACCTGTTAGGGGTCAGAGGGCAAACGTCAGTGTGTGTGTGTGTGTGTGTGTGTGTGTGTGCGCTACCTTGTAGCTCCAGTGTGTGTGGGTGTGTGTGTGCTACCTTGTAGCTCCAGTGTGTGTGTGTGTGTGCTACCTTGTAGATCCAGTGTGTGTGTGTGTGTGTGTATGTATGTATGTATGTATTTATGTGTGTGTGTGTGTGTGTATGTGTGTGTGTGTGTGTGTGTGTGCGTGTGTATGTGGGTGTGTGTGTGTGCGTGTGTATGTGGGTGTGTGTGTGTGCGTGTCTATGTGGGTGTGTGCTACCTTGTCGTAGCTCCAGTGCTTGCTGCCTCTGATGAGCCCTGAGATGATCTCAGCCACACAGCGCTGCTTGCTCTCATGAGAGTCACACACCAGACTCTGCAGGTGAGGCTTCAGGAGCGGCAGGAAGCTGTCACCAAAGTTCCTGAACAAACCCTGGAAGAGGGGGGGAGGAGAGGGAGGAGGGGGAGGAGGAGGAGGGAGAGTTAGGTGTGGTTACAGAAGTTTACTTAGTGAGTATGTGTGTTTATCTAAGACAGGCTATGTCTTTGTGTGTGTCAGACTGTGTGAGTGTGTCAGAGTGTGTGGGTGTGTGTTACACTGTGTGTGAGTGTGTCAGACTGTGTGTGAGTGTGTCAGAGTGTGTGTGAGTGTGTCAGACTGTGTGTGAGTGTGTTACACTGTGTGTGTGTGCGTGTCAGACTGTGTGTGAGTGTGTCAGAGTGTGTGTGAGTGTGTCAGACTGTGTGTGTGTGTGTCAGACTGTGTGTGAGTGTGTCACACTGTGTGTGAGTGCGTCAGAGTGTGTGTGAGTGTGTCACACTGTGTGTGAGGGTGTCACACTGTGTGTGAGTGTGTCAGAGTGTGTGTGAGTGTGTCAGAGTGTGTGTGAGTGTGTCAGACTGTGTGTGAGCATGTCAGACTGTGTGTGAGCGTGTCAGACTGTGTGTGAGTGTGTCAGACTTTGTGTAAGTGTGTCAGACTGTGTGTGAGTGTGTCACACTGTGTGTGTGTGTCAGACTGTGTGTGAGTGTGTCACACTGTGTGTGAGTGTGTCAGAGTGTGTGTGTGAGTGTGTCAGATTGTGTGTGTCAGACTGTGTGTGAGTGTGTCACACTGAGTGTGTGTGTGTGTGTTTGTCAGACTGTGTGTGTGTGTGTCAGACTGTGTGAGTGTGTCAGACTGTGTGTGAGTGTGTCACACTGTGTGTGAGTGCGTCAGAGTGTGTGTGAGTGTGTCACACTGTGTGTGAGGGTGTCACACTGTGTGTGAGTGTGTCAGAGTGTGTGTGAGTGTGTCAGAGTGTGTGTGAGTGTGTCAGACTGTGTGTGAGTGTGTCAGACTTTGTGTAAGTGTGTCAGACTGTGTGTGAGTGTGTCACACTGTGTGTGTGTCAGACTGTGTGTGAGTGTGTCACACTGTGTGTGAGTGTGTCAGAGTGTGTGTGTGAGACCTACCTTGAACAGACAGAAGCGGCGGGGGCTAAACTTGTCTTTGCCCTTGCGGTCCTCCAGAGACAGGAACTCTATGAGCTGCTTGATGAACAGAGGCTCAGAGAAGTGGTCATAAATGATCTGTTCACTCTAGAAGAGACACACACACACACACAGAGACACATACACACAGAGACAGACACACACACACACACACAGAGGGCTGCTCAGGGGGTTGTTGGTGGTGGGGATCTGTAGATGGGACTAAAGTAATTTGTGTTTGTGTGGGTGACAATGTGTATAAATGTGTGTGTGTGTGTGGGTGAGTAAATGTGTGTGACAGTGTGTGTGTGAGTCTGTGACAGTGTGTGTGAGTGTGACAGTGTGTGAGTGTGACAGTGTGTGTGAGTGTGTAACAGTGTGAGTGTGACAGTGTGTGTGAGTGTGACAGTGTGTGAGTGTTGACAGTGAGTGTGTGACAGTGTGTGTGAGTGTGACAGTGTGTGAGTGTGACAGTGTGTGACGGTGTGTGAGTGTGAGTGTGTGTGAGTGTGACATACCTCAGTCATCTGGTCTCTGGTCAGGTCTTGTTTGGGTTGTTCCTCTGGTGGGGCGTAGGTCATCAGCTTCCTGAACACACACACACACGCAGAGAACATGCATATATTAGTTTGTGTGCATGCATGTGTGTAACATGCATGTGAATGTATAGATATGATATGTATGTGTGAGAGTGTGTGTGCGAGCATGTGTGTGGACAGGATGTGTGTGTGTGGACAGGATGTGTGTGTGTGTGGACAGGATGTGTGTGTGTGGACAGGATGTGTGTGTGTGTGGACAGGATTTGTGTGTGTGGACAGGATGTGTGTGTGTGTGGACAGGATGTGTGTGTGGACAGGATGTGTGTGTGTGGACAGGATGTGTGTGTGGACAGGATGTGTGTGTGTGTGTGTGTGTGTGTGGACAGGATGTGTGTGTGTGTGTGTGGACAGGATGTGTGTGTGGACAGGATGTGTGTGTGTGGACAGGATGTGTGTGTGTGTGGACAGGATGTGTGTGTGTGTGGACAGGATGTGTGTGTGTGTGTGTGGACAGGATGTGTGTGTGTGTGTGTGGACAGGATGTGTGTGCACCTGGGCCAGCTGTAATAGCCCCAGTGTGTCTTCTCTATGAACACACAGTTCTCCCAGTCCTCCTTGCAGCGAGGCAGGGAGCTGCTGTTATACTGGAGCCACTGGTTATCAGGCCGGTCCCCAGCTACCAGGGTCCCAGGCACCAGGGCCCCAGGCACAAGGGCCCCAGGCACAAGGGCCCCAGGCACAAGGGCCTCAGGATGGGACACCCCACCTGGGGAGGACAGCAGGACTGGTTAGCACGTAGGTAGAGAGACAGGGACAGGGGAGACTGGGAAGGGGAGACAGGTAGGATAGACAGGCAGAGTAGAGAGACAGGTGGACAGACAGGATAGACAGACAGGATAGACAGGCTGAGCAGACAGACAGGTAGAATAGACAGACAGGATAGAAAGGCAGGCAGACAGACAGGTAGAATAGACAGACAGAATAGAAAGGCAGGCAGACAGAAAGGTAGAATAGACAGACAGGATAGAAAGGCAGGTAGACAGACAGACAGACAGACAGGATAGACAGGCTGGGCAGACAGGTAGAACAGACAGACAGGATAGAAAGGCAGGTAGACAGGTAGAACAGACAGACAGGATATAAAGGCAGGTAGACAGGTAGAACAGACAGACAGGATAGACAGGCAGATGGACAGGTAGAACAGACAGACAGGATAGACAGGCAGACAGACAGGTAGAACAGACAGACAGGATAGACAGGCAGATAGACAGGTAGAACAGACAGACAGGACAGACAGGCAGATAGACAGGTAGAACAGACAGACAGGATAGACAGGCAGATAGACAGGTAGAACAGACAGACAGGATAGACAGGCAGACAGACAGGTAGAACAGACAGACAGGATAGACAGGCAGATAGACAGGTAGAACAGACAGACAGGATAGACAGGTAGATAGACAGGTAGAACAGACAGACAGGATAGACAGGTAGATAGACAGGTAGAACAGACAGACAGGATAGACAGGTAGATAGACAGGTAGAACAGACAGACAGGTTCAAACTCAGTCTTACAGAGCTGCTGGAGGCTGACAGGGATTTTCTTGTGTGGTTTCTTGAGCTGCTTCATGATTCCAGCCACAGCAGAGATGGAAACCTGGAGAACAACACAGGTACTGAAGCTTCATAACACAGGTACTGAAGCTTCATAACACAGGTACTGAAGCTTCATAACACAGGTACTGAAGCTTCATAACACAGGTACTGAAGCTTCATAACACAGGTACTGAAGCTTCATAACACAGGTACTGAAGCTTCATAACACAGGTACTGAAGCTTAATAACACAGGTACTGAAGCTTAATAACACAGGTACTGAAGCTTCATAACACAGGTACTGAAGCTGAATAACACAGGTATTGAAGCTTAATAACACAGGTACTGAAGCTTAATAACACAGGTACTGAAGCTTAATAACACAGGTACTGAAGCTTAATAACACAGGTACTGAAGCTGAATAACACAGGTACTGAAGCTTCATAACACAGGTACTGAAGCTTCATAACACAGGTACTGAAGCTTCATAACACAGGTACTGAAGCTTCATAACACAGGTACTGAAGCTTAATAACACAGGTACTGAAGCTTCATAACACAGGTACTGAAGCTTCATAACACAGGTACTGAAGCTTCATAACACAGGTACTGAAGTTTCATAACACAGGTACTGAAGCTTAATAACACAGTTACTGAAGCTTAACAACATAGCTCTGCAAGATCACCCAGGGTCACCATGACAGCCGCTCTGCAGGATCACCCAGGGTCACCATGGCAGCAGCTGTGCTGGATCACCCAGGGTTACCATGACAGCAGCTCTGCAGGATCACCCAGGGTTACCATGACAGCAGCTCTGCAGGATCACCCAGGGTCACCATGACAGCCGCTCTGCAGGATCACCCGGGGTTACCATGACAGCAGCTCTGCAGGATCACCCAGGGTTACCATGACAGCAGCTCTGCAGGATCACCCAGGGTCACCATGACAGCCGCTCTGCAGGATCACCCGGGGTAACCATGACAGCAGTTCTGCAGGATCACCATGACAGCAGCTCTGCAGTCAGGTTTGTGTGCATAGCATGTGAAAAGTGTTTTAGTGTGTGTGTACCTTGCGGACCAGCAGAGAGTCATGGTTGAGGCTCTTGACAAAGAAGAGAACAGCAGGCGGAGGAAGAGGGTGGTCGTCTCTTAGCAACAGGGACAGGAAGCCGATGGCAATGTGCTCAAACTTCCATGGCCTGGAACACAGGAGTTGTCATAGTAACCACCACATAACTTCAGACATGACCTTTCACACACAACCGTCAGATCAGTCAGTCAATGACTCAGGTGACCCAGAGCATCAGCATGACCCCTGACCCCCACATGACCTCTGACCTACATGTTTCTGTTGCTGAGGCAGTCCAGCAGCTCCATCACCAGACTCTCGTACCTCCTGCAGGAACACAGCAGTCAGTCTGACACCCTAAACACAGCCCTGCATGGCTGTCTGTAAAGTGTGTGTGTGAGGTGTGTGAGGTGTGTGTGGTGTGTATGGTGTTTGAGGTGTGTGTGGTGTGTGTGAGGTGTGTGTGGTGTGTGTGAGGTGTGTGTGGTGTGTGTGTGTGTGTGTGTGTGTGTGAGGTGTGTGTGGTGTGTGTGTGGTGTGTGTGTGTGTGTGTGGTGTGTGTGTGTGTGTGTGAGGTGTGTGAGGTGTGTATGGTGTTTGAGGTGTGTGTGTGTGTGTGAGGTGTGTGTGGTGTGTGTGAGGTGTGTGTGTGCGAGGTGTGTGTGGTGTGTGTGTGTGTGTGTGTGAGGTGTGTGTGGTGTGTGTGTGGTGTGTGTGTGTGTGAGGTGTGTGTGGTGTGTGTGTGTGTGTGTGAGGTGTGTGTGAGGTGTGTGTGGTGTGTGTGTGGTGTGTGTACCTGACAGAGTCAGTGTTCCTAGTCTGCTGTCTCATCAGGCCCTCTGCCATCTCGTCCTCAGAGGGCACAGCGTCCAGGGGGAGGGGCTTCCCTGAGGTCAACAGCCGCTTCGCAACAGCAATGCACTCTTCAGGGATCTAGAGGTCAGAGGTCAGGTCAGCACACAGCTGTTGAACTTGGTGCCACTGGTCAAACTAGGAGCAGCAGTAAAGATGTAGGAGGAGAGTGATGGCACTACAGTTACTGCTCTGCTTCACACACTAGTTAACTCACTGAAACTGACTGATGGCTAATATGAACTTATCCAAAATAGGAATTAAAGTTCAGAATGTAAAGGTGAAGTGGAATTGGATATGTGATGTTGGAATCAAACAGTGGTCCTTCAGGTAAAATTTCAGTAGAATGTGACCAAAATCGTCATTTCAAGCCCTGCAGATTATAAGTGTGTGTGTGTGTGTGTGTCCAGGATGTTCTCACAGAGAAGTCGATCCCGATGGTCTCGTAGTGCCGGTGGATCTTCTCTGCCAGGTCGTCAAAGAGCCGTACGATGGAGGGTTTCTCCAGGGACATGGCAGGGCTGAGGCTGCACAGCACCAGGGCCGGCCAGGTCAGACTGATGCACTCCCAGTCATGCAGGTTGGCCAGACACACCCCTGAGTGGCTCCCCAGCAGGCAGTATAATGCACCCTGGATGGGGTTAGGAGGACTGGCTAGCACCATCATACACACAGCATCTACATGACTCAATAACATTTACATTTATTCATTTAGCAGACGCTTTTATCCAAAGCGACTTACAGTAAGTACAGGGACATTTTCCCTGAGGACAGTAGGGTGAAGTGCCTTGCCCAAGGACACAACATCATATAGCCACAGCCGGGGCTCGATCTCACAACCTTCCGATCATGAGGCCAACGCCTTAACCATTGAGCCATCTGACCCCCCATAATAAGCACATATGCCTGACCCTGTCCTCCTGTAGTACCTTGAACTGCTGCTGGCTGATGTCTTTGCGAGCAGGCTGCAGGAAGTCCAGGACACGGGGGATGAGGTCACGGCAGCAGAAGTTGTAGGTCCCAAGAGCGGTGAACAGCACTGACTGGGCACGGCTACGCACCTGCAGGGCCACACACACACACACACACATCACTTTACTGTTCTGTGGCTACACACACATCACCTTACAGCTCTGTGGCTACACACACACACTCACCCCCCCCCCCACACACACACACACTCACACTCACCTTACTCACACTCACCTTACTCACCTGTTTCTGACCTGACTGTAGGTGTGTGTGTGTGTGTCTGACCTGACTGTGTGTTTGTGTGTGTGTGTGTCTGACCTGACTGTAGGTGCTGGTAGACAGTCTCAGCAGGTCCTTCATCAGCTCCTGGTGGATACTCCTGTACTGACATCCTTCTACTGTAAGCTTACGCAGCTGAAAACACACACACACACAAACACACACTTGAAGAGGGCCCTGGTAACAGTAGCAGGTGTGTAACCGTAGTAGGTGTATAACAGTAGCAGCTGTGTAACAGAAACAGGTGTGTAACAGTAGCAGGTGTGTAACAGTAGCAGGTGTGTAACAGCAGCAGGTGTGTAACAGTAACGGGTGTGTAACGGTAGCAGGTTGTAACAATAGCAGGTGTGTAACAGCAGCAGGTGTGTAACAGCAGCAGGTGTGTAACAGCAGCAGGTGTGTAACAGCAGCAGGTGTGTAACAGTAGCAGGTGTGTAACAGCAGCAGGTGTGTAACAGTAGCAGGTGTGTAACAGCAGCAGGTGTGTTACAGCAGCAGGTGTGTAACAGCAGCAGGTGTGTTACAGCAGCAGGTGTGTAACAGCAGCAGGTGTGTTACAGCAGCAGGTATGTAACAGCAGCAGGTGTGTAACAGTAACAGGTGTGTAACAGCAGCAGGTGTGTAACAGTAACAGGTATGTAACAGTAGCAGGTGTGTAACAGCAGCAGGTGTGTAACAGTAACAGGTATGTAACAGTAGCAGGTGTGTAACAGCAGCAGGTGTGTAACAGTAACAGGTATGTAACAGCAGCAGGTGTGTAACTGTAGCTCCTACCTCGTGCTGTAACATGACACGGTCGATCAGCAAGGCTCTGATGTGCTGTTTCCTTCCATGTAGCTGCAGACCACAGAAGAAGAAACATCAGGAACTCTGGATGTGCAGCTTGCACCCTGTCACCCTCCCTTCACCCCCCCTGTGGTCCTGGAGGACTCACCCTGTCACACTCCCTTCACCCCACCCTGTGGTCCTGGAGGACTCACCCTGTCACACTCCCTTCACCCCACCCTGTGGTCCTGGAGGACTCACCCTGTCACCCTCCCTTCACCCCCTGTGGTCCTGGAAGACTCACCCTGTCACCCTCCCTTCACTCACCCTGTTCTCCATGGACTTCTTCACCAGGTTGAAGCTCTTCCAGCGAGAGTCAAACTCATGTTTGTGGGAGCCTTTGAAGTGCAGCAGGTCACTGATGATCTGGTGGGGCAGAGAGGGCTGATCTGTAGCAGCTAACACTGGCCATCCACATTACAGAGCCAGGTAACATTAAAGCAATGACATGGCTGCTGATTAAATAGGAAGGTAACAATGTAATGTTGCCATGTCAGCATGTAACAGTGTGTTGTTGCCATGGCTGCGGATTAAAATAGGAAGGTAACAGTGTAACGTTGCCATGTCAGCATGTGACAGTGTGTTGTTGCCATGGCTGTGCTCCTCAGATCTCCTACCTTGATGATAGAGAACAGAGACTTGGTGTCGTCCTCAGAGTTCTCCAGGATGTGATCTGAGAAGACAGGCAACACTCTGGTGAGGGGGGAGGAGACAGAGGAGAGAGGAGGAGACAGAGGAGGGAGGAGGAGACAGAGGAGACAGGGGAGGGAGGAGGAGACAGAGGAGACAGAGGAGAGAGGAGGAGACAGAGGAGAGAGGAGGAGACAGAGGAGACAGAGGAGGGAGGAGGAGACAGAGGAGGAGGAGGAGACAGAGGAGGAGGAGACAGAGGAGACAGAGGAGACAGAGGAGGAGGAGACAGAGGAGACAGAGGAGAGAGGAGGAGACAGAGGAGGAGGAGACAGAGGAGACAGGGGAGGGAGGAGGAGACAGAGGAGGCAGAGGAGGGAGGAGGAGACAGAGGAGGAGACAGAGGAGACAGAGGAGGAGGAGACAGAGGAGGAGGAGGAGACAGAGGAGACAGAGGAGGAGACAGAGGAGACAGAGGAGGAGGAGACAGAGGAGACAGAGGAGGAGGAGACAGAGGGGACAGAGGAGGAGGAGACAGAGGAGGAGGAGACAGAGGAGGAGGAGACAGAGAAGGAGGAGATAGAGGAGACAGAGGAGGAGGAGACAGAGGAGGAGGAGGAGACAGAGGAGACAGAGGAGGAGGAGACAGAGGAGGAGACAGAGAAGGAGGAGACAGAGGAGGGAGGAGGAGACAGAGGAGAGAGGAGGAGGAGGAGGAGACAGAGGAGAGAGGAGGAGGAGGATTATAGGAGAGAGACTCACGCAGAAGCAGTCTCATCACTCTGCAGATGGCGTCTCTGTAGTTCTCCCTGGACTCATCTGAACAGGGAGGATGTCTGATGTTACAAACCCTTTATTACATGCTTACAGCTTTTTAGAACATCACTGATAACTATTCAATACACTCAAAACAACCTTGTTAGCATTCTACATAACATATAATAACACTTAAAAAAGCCCTTTGTCACTTTAATAACACATCACCTTAAAGAAAATGTCATGACATGTTAATCAAAGCATACAAAACTCTTTATAACAAATGTTTTGGCAGTTTATAAACCTTGAATAGCAAGACTAACCATGTCTGCAACATGCTGACAACTCTATAACCTAGAGTATCACCATGGTGGATATAACCCCAAATAATCCCCATGCTGATGATAACCAACAGTTATCCCCCTGGCAGTGATAACAGTACTCACCATACTCCATGCCGGTGAAGAGCCTCGTCTCATCAAGGCTCACCATGCTCTGGACTCTGATGAGAGGGGACACACACTCACTGACACCATGCTCACTGATCCACATGGTACCACACGTGGTAGAGAGCAAGGACAACCCGGGGTATTACAGTGTTGGAGTATTACAGTGTTGGGGTATTACAGTGTTGGGGTATTACAGTGTTGGGGTATTACAGTGTTCGGGTATCACAGTGTTGGGGTATTACAGTGTTGGGGTATCACAGTGTTGGGGTATTACAGTGTTGGGGTATTACAGTGTTGGGGTATTACAGGGTTGGAGTATTACAGGGTTGGGGTATTACATGATTGGGGTAGAACAGTGTTGGGGTATCACAGTGTTGGGGTATTACAGTGTTGGGGTATTACAGTGTTGGGGTAGTACAGGATTGGGGTAGTAGAAGGATGGTATAGTACAGGTAATCCGTACTTACAGGTCAGGTTCAGGGTTAGGGTTGGGGTGTTAATGGTATCAGGGCTGGGGTATCAGGGGTGGGGTGTTGGTCACTTACAGGTCAGGTACAGGGGTGGGGTGTTGGTCACTTACAGGTCAGGTACAGGGGTGGGGTGTTGGTCACTTACAGGTCAGGTACAGGGGTGGGGTGTTGGTCACTTACAGGTCAGGTACAGGGGTGGGGTGTTGGTCACTTACAGGTCAGGTACAGGGGTGGGGTGTTGGTCACTTACAGGTCAGGTACAGGGGTGCCCTGCAGTGGGGGTAGTAGGCTGCCTGCTCCCAGAAGGCAGTGCTGCACAATCACTAGACTCTGCAGGACGTCATCTCTGTCAACATGAAGAGCAGGTCTGGTTTACACACCTCACTTTAACAAGCATCACCTCACCTTTACACACCTCACCTTTCCTTTACACACCTCACCTTTACACACCTCACCTTTCCTTTACACACCTCACCTTTCCTTTACACACCTCACCTTTACACACCTCACCTATACACACCTCACCTTTCCTTTACACACCTCACCTATACACACCTCACCTTTCCTTTACACACCTCAGCTTTACACACCTCATCTTTCCTTTACACACCTCATCTTTCCACACCTCACCTTTCCTTTACACACCTCATCTTTCCTTTACACACCTCACCTTTCCACACCTCATCTTTCCTTTACACACCTCACCTTTCCACACCTCATCTTTCCTGTACACACCTCACCTTTCCTTTACACACCTCATCTTTACACACCTCACCTTTCCTTTACACACCTCATCTTTCCTTTACACACCTCATCTTTACACACCTCACCTTTCCTTTACACACCTCATATTTCCACACCTCATCTTTACACACCTCACCTTTCCTTTACACACCTCACCTTTCCTTTACACACCTCATCTTTCCTTTACACACCTCACCTTTGCTTTACACACCTCATCTTTCCTTTACACACCTCACCTTTGCTTTGCACACCTCACCTTTCCTTTACACACCTTATCTTTCCTTTACACACCTCATCTTTCCTTTACACACCTCATCTTTCCTTTACACACCTCACCTTTCCTTTACACACCTCATCTTTCCACTCCTCACCTGGTCATGTCCAGGTCCCCCTGGGCGTGTCTCTGCAGTCGGAGCAGCTCTGGCTGCAGAATGAGGTCCAGGATGTAGAAGACGAAGGCCGTCTCCTCCACACAGGGAACATGCCACTGGATCTGCAGGTTCCATAGATCTCCTGGACGGCCCCAGTCCTGGACACACACACACACGTTAGTACAGCAAGACAAAGTCCTGAACACACACACGTTAGTACAGCAAGACACAGTCCTGTACACACACACACACGTTAGTACAGCAAGACACAGTCCTGGACACACACACACACAACTTAGTACAGCAAGACACAGTCCTGAACACACACACACACGTTAGTACAGCAAGACACAGTCCTGTACACACACACACACACACACACACGTTAGTACAGCAAGACACAGTCCTGAACACACACACACACACACGTTAGTACAGCAAGACACAGTCCTGGACACACACACACACACAACTTAGTACAGCAAGACACAGTCCTGAACACACACACACGTTAGTACAGCAAGACACAGTCCTGGACACACACACACACAACTTAGTACAGCAAGACACAGTCCTGAACACACACACACACACATTAGTACAGCAAGACAGTCCTGTACACACACACACACACACGTTAGTACAGCAAGACACAGTCCTGAACACACACACACACGTTAGTACAGCAAGACACAGTCCTGAACACACACACACGTTAGTACAGCAAGACACAGTCCTGAACATACACACACACACATTAGTACAGCAAGACACAGTCCTGTACACACACACACACACACACACACACACACACACACACACACGTTAGTACAGCAAGACACAGTCCTGAACACACACACACACGTTAGTACAGCAAGACACAGTCCTGAACACACACACACACGTTAGTACAGCAAGACACAGTCCTGAACACACACACATTAGTACAGCAAGACACAGTCCTGAACACTGATGGGCAAGTATAGTGTGTGTGTGTACCTTAATGGGCAGGTTGCTGTGTGTGTGTGTACCCTGATGGGCAGGTAGCTGGCTGAGTGTGTGTGTGTACCTTGATGGGCAGGTAGGTGGGTGAGTGTGTGTGTGTACCTTGATGGGCAGGGAGCAGTGTGTGTGTGTGTGTGTGTACTTTGATGGGCAGGGAGCAGCGTGTGTGTGTGTACCTTGATGGGCAGGCAGCTGTGTGCGTGTGTACTTTGATGGGCAGGGAGCAGTGTGTGTGTGTGTGTACCTTGATGGGCAGGGAGCAGTGTGTGTGTGTGTACCTTGATGGGCAGGCAGCTGTGTGTGTGTGTGTGTGTGTGTGTACTTTGATGGGCAGGCAGCTGTGTGTGTGTGTGTACCTTGATGGGCAGGCAGCTGTGTGTGTGTGTGTGTGTACTTTGATGGGCAGGGAGCAGTGTGTGTGTGTGTGTGTGTGTGTGTGTGTGTGTGTGTGTGTGTACCTTGATGGGCAGGCAGCTGTGTGTGTGTGTGTGTACCTTGATGGGCAGGGAGCAGTGTGTGTGTGTGTGTGTGTGTACCTTGATGGGCAGGTAGCTGGCTGAGTGTGACTGGAAGCCCCCAGGGATGCTGCAGTACTCAGTGGGGTAGATGAGGGCGCTGGAGCGCAGGATGTGATGCAGCAGGTTACAGGCCAGAGCGTAGCCTTGTTTACACTTCAGGTGCAGACTGAGCTGCAGCACCTGCACCAGCTGGCTGCTGTAGGGGAGGAGCTTATCCCCATCCACACGGGTCACCTGGGGGAGAGCAGGTACGATCACACAAGGGTCTGCTGTGTGTGTGTGGTGTGTTGCGTGTGTGCTGCGTGGTGTGTGTGTAGTGTGGTGTGGTGTGTGTGTGGTGTGTGTAGTGTGTGCTGCGTGGTGTGTGTGTAGTGTGGTGTGGTGTGTGTGTGGTGTGTGTAGTGTGTGCTGCGTGGTGTGTGTGTGTGTGGTGTGGTGTGTGTGTGGTGTGTTGCGTGTCTGCTGCGTGGTGTGTGTGTAGTGTGGTGTGGTGTGTGTGTGGTGTGTGTAGTGTGTGCTGCGTGGTGTGTGTGTGTGTGGTGTGGTGTGTTGCGTGTGTGTGTTCACCTCTGACAGCAGCTGAAGGTTCCACAACAGCTCCTTGTCCAACTCTTCCTCGTTCAACACCTCCTCATCTGAAACACAGAAGACCTTAGACCCACCTCCTCAGACTACCTCCTCATTAGACCCACCTCCTCAGACTACCTCCTCATTAGACCCCACCTCCTTAGACTACCTCCTCCTTAGACCCACCTCCTCAGACTACCTCCTCATTAGACCCCACCTCCTCATCTGAAACACAGAAGACCTTAGACCCACCTCCTCAGACTACCTCCTCATTAGACCCACCTCCTCAGACTACCTCCTCCTTAGACCCCACCTCCTCAGACTACCTCCTCATTAGACCCACCTCCTCAGACTACCTCCTCATTAGACCCCACCTCCTTAGACTACCTCCTCCTTAGACCCACCTCCTCAGACTACCTCCTCATTAGACCCCACCTCCTCATCTGAAACACAGAAGACCTTAGACCCACCTCCTCAGACTACCTCCTCATTAGACCCCACCTTCTTAGACTACCTCCTCCTTAGACCCCCTCCTCCTCAGACTACCTCCTCATTAGACCCCACCTCCTCAGACTACCTCCTCCTCCTTAGACCCCCACCTCCTCAGACTACCTCCTCATTAGACCCCACCTCCTTAGACTACCTCCTCCTCCTTAGACTACCTCCTCCTCCTCCTCCCCCCTCCTCCTCCTCCCCCTCCTCCTTCTCCTCCACCCTCCTCCCCCTCCTCCACCCTCCTCCTCCACCCTCCTCCTCCCCCTCCTCCTCCTCCACCCTCCTCCTCCCCCTCCTCCACCCCCTCCTCCTCCTCCTCCACCCTCCTCCTCCTCTTCCTGGCTCCATGGTGCAGTTGAACAGAGATACTTACTGACAGCTATCTGGTTGATAGCGTTACAGCAGTGTGGCACAAACAGCTTGAGAGACTCAGTGGGGTGACACTGAAACAGACAGAGGCTGAGGGTTAGGAGATCACAGGGAGGAGGGGAGGGAGGAGGGGAGGGAGGAGGGGAGGGTGGAGGGAAGGGTGGAGGGAAGGGTGGAGGGCAGGGTGGAGGGGAGGGAGGAAGGGCTGGGTGGAGGGGAGGGAGGAAGGGCTGGGTGGAGGGCTGGGTGGAGGGCTGGGTGGAGGGCAGGGTGGAGGGCAGGGAGGAAGGGAGGGTGGAGGGCAGGGTGGAGGGCAGGGTGGAGGGCTGGGTGGAGGGCAGGGTGGAGGGCAGGGAGGAGGGCAGGGTGGAGGGGAGGGTGGAGGGGAGGGTGGAGGGCAGGGAGGAGGGCTGGGTGGAGGGGAGGGTGGAGGGCAGGGAGGAGGGCAGGGTGGAGGGGAGGGTGGAGGGCAGGGTGGAGGGCAGGGAGGAAGGGAGGGTGGAGGGCAGGGTGGAGGGCAGGGTGGAGGGCTGGGTGGAGGGCAGGGTGGAGGGCTGGGTGGAGGGCAGGGTGGAGGGCAGGGAGGAGGGCAGGGTGGAGGGGAGGGTGGAGGGGAGGGTGGAGGGCAGGGAGGAGGGCTGGGTGGAGGGGAGGGTGGAGGGCAGGGAGGAGGGCAGGGTGGAGGGGAGGGTGGAGGGCAGGGTGGAGGGCAGGGAGGAGGGCTGGGTGGAGGGGAGGGTGGAGGGCAGGGTGGAGGGCAGGGAGGAGGGCAGGGTGGAGGGGAGGGTGGAGGGCAGGGTGGAGGGCAGGGAGGAGGGCTGGGTGGAGGGGAGGGTGGAGGGCAGGGTGGAGGGCAGGGAGGAGGGCAGGGTGGAGGGGAGGGTGGAGGGTTGGGTGAGGAGCTACCTTGGAGGCTGCTCTACACATGTCTGCCACCATCCTGCCGGCCACGCGAGTCTCAAACATGTTGGTGGTGGCAAAGTGAAACACCTTCTCAAGGGCAACCTGGGGAACAAGATCACCACACAATGAGAGACAAGCACAAGGACGGAGATAAGGAGAGATACATGAGAGAAAGAGAGCAGGGGAGAGAGAGAGAGAGAGAGAGAGAGAGCAGAAGAGAGAGCAGGAGAGAGAGAGAGAGCAGGACAGAGACAGAGCAGGGGAGAGAGCAGGAGAGAGATAGAGAGAGATAGAGAGAGAGTGAGGCAGGAGAGTGATGCTACCTTGAAGATGTCCATGGAGCACTGAGTGAGGATGGTGCTGAAGGTAGAGGACAGACCCAGCTCCACCAGAGTCTCCACATGAGTCATCTTCTCTGTCTCTGTCTCCTCCCTGGTCTGCTCCAAGGTGCTGCTATCGATCAAGGCAAAGCACCTACACACACACACACACACACATTTAGCTTTGCACCTTCCTGCAAAAAACTCCAGTAACAGTTAGCTGCTACTTGGTCCTACAGACAGACAGGCAGGCAGGCAGTCCTACAGACAGACAGTCCTACAGACAGACAGTCCTACAGACAGACAGGCAGGCAGCCAGTTCTACAGACAGACAGTCCTACAGACAAACAGGCAGGCAGGCAGTCCTACCTGTCCATGAACTGAAGAACAAAGTCTTCAAACTCAGCAGAGGCAGAGCACATTTCTCTCTCCACCTGCAGAAGAGACCCAGGAGGACAAAGGAGAGAAGAGAGAAGGAGAGAAGGACAAAGGAGAGAAGAGAGAAGGAGAGAAGGAGAGAAAAGAGGAGAGAGGGGAGAGAAGCGAGAAGAAGAGAAGGACAGAGGAGAGAATGAGAGAGGACAGAAGGACAGATGACAGAGGAGAGGAAAGAGGAGAGAAGGAGACAAGGACAGAGGAGAAGATAGAGGGGAGAAGGACAGAGGAGAGAAGGAGAGAAGTAGACGAGAAGGAGGATTAGACTCATAGAGGCAGGCAGACATGGATAGATGAATAACAGACTGACAGACACACAGATAGATAGATAGATAGATAGATAGATAGATAGATAGATAGATAGACAGATACCTCCGTCAGGTCAGTCCTCTCATGTTGGGCAGATGAACAGTCCACCAAAGGCACTAGAGTTGCAAATGTAGCAATGAACTGGAATGTGATCTGCAAAGACAGAACATGTCTTTAGATATCTATCATACACTCAGCCTATCAGCAGGCTGGATACAGACACACAGCCTATCAACAGGCTGGTTACAGACCAAAAGCCAATCAACAGGCTGATAAAATCAGTCAGGAAACACACCCAATCTTGCACCATACCAAGCAGCCAGAACTACAGTACCCACCATGCACTTGCTGAAGTCGTTGGGGTCGACACCAGGCAGGGCCCTCATGAGCAGGGGCAGCATGTGAGTGGGGCCTTGTGGGAAACGCGGTCCTCCAGACACTAAGCTGCGAGCCACACCGATCATGCAGCTCAGCGTGGCTGTCAGCTGGTGAGGCTCTGTTAGAGTCTCCATGGCAGGGTAGGTCCTGCACACACACACACACACCACGTTACACACACACACCATGTTACACACCGGTAACATACACACACACACACCACATTACACACCGGTCACACACACACACACACACACACACACACACACACACACACACACACACACACACACACACACACACACACACACACACACACCATGTTACACACACACACCACATTACACACCGGTCACACACACACACACCATGTTACACACCGGTCACGCACACACACACACACACACACACACACCATGTTACACACACACACCACATTACACACCGGTCACACACACACACACACACATACCATGTTACACACCGGTCACGCACACACACACACACACACACACACACACACACACACACACACACACACACACACCACGTTACACAGCGGTCACACACACACACACTGGTCCCATGTTCACGCAGTGTGTGACTCACTTCTCCAGCACAGGAGGAATGACCAGCTCTGGCCTCATGAGCGCCAGGTTCTGCAGGGCCTGAGCTGCGTCCAGGCTGCCTGTCCGGCTGAACATGGCCAGCAGCACCGGCTGCATCATGCTCTCCACAAAGGTGCTGATGTCCTGCTCTGACAGCAGGTGAGTGTCTGGGACCGCAGTCAGCCAGGTGGGCTTCCTGTAACGCTCCCTGTGGAGACGCCGCACCACGCTGGCTGGGAGCCTCTGGAGGAGTTTCATCAGCTTCATCTGGAGGGGAGGGAGAGAGGGGGGGACAGGGGGAGGGAGAGAGGAAGACAGAGGGGGAGGACAAGGAGGAAGGTTACAGGAGGAGGAGAGGGTTGAAGGATTACAATTTCATAATATATGAATAATAACAACATCTCAGCTGGAGTCAGTGTTGGTACAGTGGAAAAGGTACAAGGTGTTGACATGCATGAAAACACTCACCAGCCAGCGTCCGTGATTGGATGGATGGAAGAAGGAAGTGATGCTGTTGAAGAGGCCACTGAGTTGAGCCTGGGCCAGCTTACTGGGGCCCCCCTGCACACACACACACACAATGAAGAAGTTTGCACTCAAATTCCTAGGATAGGATCTTAGATAGGGACTGGGGATAGAACAGAGGCTAGGGCAGGGGTGGACAATCCTGGTCCTCAAGGCCCACTGTCCTGAAGGTCTTAGATGTTTCCCTGCTCCAGCACACCTGGTTCTAATGAAGGGTCATTATGAGGCTTCCACGAAGCTTGATCACATCCCTTTATTAGAATCAGGTGCTTGAGCAGGGAAACATCTAAAACCTTCAGGACAGTGGCCCTTGAGGACCAGGACTACCAACACCTAGACTAGGGACTAGGACAGGGGCTAGGAGAGGGACTAGGAGAGGGACTAGGACAGGGGCTAGAACAGGAGCTAGGACAGTTGCTAGGACAGAGGCTTGACTGACCAGCAGGGAGGACACCCAGAGCACCACATGGCCGATGTCGTAGGCGTTGGTCACATATCTGGCGACTAACATCTGACTGGTGCCCACAGGAAGGTTGAGGCTGCGCAGGATCCTGGTGAAGATCTGCCACAACAACATGAAAACACACCTGAAGATCTGCCACAACAACATGAACACACACCTGAAGATCTGCCACAACAACATGAACACACACCTGAAGATCTGCCACAACAACATGAACTCACACCTGAAGATCTGCCACAACAACATGAACACACACCTGAAGATCTGCCACAACAACATGAAAACACACCTGAAGATCTGCCACAACAACATGAACACACACCTGAAGATCTGCCACAACAACATGAACACACACCTGAAGATCTGCCACAACAACATGAACATGTCACACCTGAAGATCTGCCACAACAACATGAACACACACCTGAAGATCTGCCACAACAACATGAACACACACCTGAAGATCTGCCACAACAACATGAACACACACTTGAAGATCTGCCACAACAACATGAACACACACCTGAAGATCTGCCACAACAACATGAACATGTCACACATCACAGATACATAATGTTTCTGTGAGAAAAGAGTGTGTGTGTGGTTCCAGTAGAGCTCACCTTAGGTATATATGGATCCCAGTCTATGTAGCCTATGTTGTCATTAGCCAGACGAGCAAACAGGTTGACCAGATGCTGCAGACACAAGATGAGGAGCTTCAACACACCTGGTTTGAAGGTTCTACACACTCATAACAGGTTCTAGACTGATATAAGTGAGCTAAAGACTTGTGTAAGAGGTTCTAGACTCTAGGCTGATGTAATGATGTTCTAGGTCAGTGTAAGAGGGTTCCAGGATTGTATAAGAGGGTTCTAGAAACTCTAAGCTGGTATAAAAGAGTTCTAGTCTAATGTAACAGGTTCTAGGTTGATGCAAGAGGGTTCTAATATGGAGTAACAGGTTCTAGGTTGGTGTCAGGGTGTTATAGGTTGGTGTAAGGGTGGTCTAGGTTGGTGTAAGGGTGTTCTAGGTTGGTGTAAGGGTGTTTTAGGTTGGTGTAAGGGTGTTCTAGGCTGGTGTAAGGGTGTGTTCTAGGTTGGTGTAAGGGTGTTCTAGGTGGGTGTAAGGGTGTGTTCTAGGTTGGTGTAAGGGTGTTCTAGGTGGGTGTAAGGGTGTTCTAGGCTGGTGTAAGGGTGTTCTAGGTTGGTGTAAGGGTGTTCTAGGTGGGTGTAAGGGTGTTCTAGGTGGGTGTAAAGGGGGTGTTCTAGGTTGGTGTAAGGGTGTTCTAGGCTGGTGTAAGGGTGTTCTAGGTTGGTGTAAGGGTGTTCTAGGTGGGTGTAAGGGTGTGTTCTAGGTTGGTGTAAGGGTGTTCTAGGTGGGTGTAAAGGGGGTGTTCTAGGTTGGTGTAAGGGTGTTCTAGGCTGGTGTAAGGGTGTGTTCTAGGTTGGTGTAAGGGTGTGTTCTAGGTTGGTGTAAGGGTGGTCTAGGTTGGTGTAAGGGTGTTCTAGGTTCAAGGCTGAGAGGAACCACACTCACCACCTCCCAGCCAGGCAGGTTCTGTACTGCCACCCACAGACTGATCAACTCATCAAACCACAACCTGCAAGAAACACACAACATTAGCTGCCATAGGAACTGTAAACACAATACACTGTTAGTACCATATAACATTACCTGTGTGTGTCTGAGCCCCTGTGTGTGTGTGTGTGTGTGTGTGTGTGTGTGTGTCTGAGCCCTTGTGTGTGTGTGTGTGTCTGAGCCCCTGTGTGTGTGTGTGTGTGTGTGTCTGAGCCCTTGTGTGTGTGTGTGTGTCTGAGCCCCTGTGTGTGTGTGTGTGTGTGTGTGTGTGTGTCTGAGCCCCTGTGTGTGTGTGTCTGACCCTGTGTGTGTGTGTCTGGCCCTGTGTGTGTGTGTGTGTGTCTGGCCCTGTGTGTGTGTGTGTGTGTCTGGCCCTGTGCGTGTGTGTGTGTGTACCTGAAGCCCCGGTGGTGCAGCTGTGGAGGCAGGGTTGTGGGCAGGTAGAGCTCCAGGTAGCTGATAGCTCTCTGCATGGTGACGTCGAAGGGACACAGCAGCGGCCGCCACTCCTCCAACATCTCCTCTGTCGCTTCCACCGGGAAGTACCTGCCAGGGAACCAATCACAGAGCACGCTGGTATGAGCCTACTGAGCCACAACCAATCACAGGGCATGCTGGTATGAGCCTACTGAGCCACAACCAATCACAGGGCACGCTGGTATGAGCCTACTGAGCCACAACCAATCACAGGGTACGCTGGTATGAGCGTACTCAAACACAACCAATGACTGCATGTACTAGCAGTGGGGCAAAACCTGTATAAGGATTTCAGTGAGGGATCCCTTCCTCCTGGTAGATCATAACTATAGCTGACCACTGAATAACATGAAGAGTTCTTTATTAGTCATGGAGGTTCAGGGAGGTTCAAACCAGGTTCATTTTAAGGGAGTCAGGTGGCTGAGTGGTTAAAGTGTCGAGCTAGTGATTAGAAGGTTGTGAGTTTGATTGCCAGCTGTGTCAACATGACGTTGTGTCCTTGGGCAAGGCACTTCACCCTACTTGCCTCAGGGGGAATGTCCCTGTACTTACTGTAAGTTGCTCTGGATAAGAGTGTTTGATAAATTACTAAAAGTAAATGTTTAAAACGTTTTGCTTTATTGGTAGTAATTGGGTCATGATGGTCATTTCAATTTCCTTCTATAAGGTCTTGAGTGTTACCGCATAAAACAAGGTCCTTTTCAGTTGTTAAGTAATGGAGCCTCTGTTCTAAGCAGTCTGCAGACCTCTGGTAAGGTCATGATAGGCATCACAGGTCATGTTCCCTAATCAGCAGTAAGCTGGCTGCTGTCTTCTCCTGTAACAGCTTAGACACACGAGGGGTCAAGCCTCTTATGAACCTCCCAGCCCATGTAACACACACCAGCCCTGAAGCTGACCCTTAATGAGACCACTCAGTCTCTCATCCCTGCCCCTGTCCTCATCCCTGCCCCTGTCCTCATCCCTGCCCCTGTCCTCATCCCAACCCCTGTCCTCATCCCTGCCCCTGTCCTCATCCCAACCCCTGTCCTCCTCCCTGCGCCTGTCCTCCTCCCTGCCCCTGTCCTCATCCCTGTCCTCCTCCCTGCCCCTGTCCTCCTCCCTGCCCCTGTCCTCATCCCTGTCCACATCCCTGCCCCTGTCCTCCTCCCTGCCCCTGTCCTCATCCCTGCCCCTGTCCTCCTCCCTGCCCCTGTCCTCATCCCAACCCCTGTCCTCATCCCTGCCCCTGTCCTCATCCCAACCCCTGTCCTCCTCCCTGCCCCTGTCCTCCTCCCTGCCCCTGTCCTCATCCCTGTCCTCATCCCTGCCCCTGTCCTCCTCCCTGCCCCTGTCCCCATCCCTGCCCCTGTCCTCCTCCCTGCCCCTGTCCTCCTCCCTGCCCCTGTCCTCCTCCCTGCCCCTGTCCTCATCCCTGCCCCTGTGCTCATCCCTGCCCCTGTCCTCATCCCTGCCCCTGTCCTCATCCCTGCCCCTGTCCTCATCCCTGCCCCTGTCCTCATCCCTGTCCTCATCCCTGCCCCTGTCCTCATCCCTGTCCTCATCCCTGTCCTCATCCCAGCCCTCCTCATCCCTGCCCCTGTCCTCATCCCTGCCCCTGTCCTCATCCCTGTCCTCATCCCTGCCCCTGTCCTCATCCCTGCCCCTGTCCTCATCCCTGTCCTCATCCCAGCCCTCCTCATCCCTGCCCCTGTCCTCATCCCTGTCCTCCTCCCTGCCCCTGTCCTCATCCCTGCCCCTGTCCTCATCCCTGCCCCTGTCCTCATCCCTGCCCCTGTCCTCATCCCTGCCCCTGTCCTCCTCCCTGCCCCTGTCCTCATCCCAGCCCCTGTCCTCATCCCTGCCCCTGTCCTCCTCCCTGCCCCTGTCCTCATCCCTGCCCCTGTCCTCATCCCTGCCCCTGTCCTCATCCCTGTCCTCATCCCAGCCCTCCTCATCCCTGCCCCTGTCCTCCTCCCAACCCCTGTCCTCATCCCTGTCCTCATCCCTGTCCTCATCCCTGCCCCTGTCCTCATCCCTGCCCCTGTCCTCATCCCTGCCCCTGTCCTCATCCCTGCCCCTGTCCTCATCCCTGCCCCTGTCCTCATCCCTGCCCCTGTCCTCATCCCTGCCCCAGGAGGGTTTTGGGGGTTGAAGAGTGATGTGGTGGTGGGATGTGGAGGACTGTGAAGGGGTGAGGAGAGATGTGGAGGCAGGGACAGATCTAGACATGGTGGCAAAGAGGTAGTGTGGCAGGGAGGTGTGGAAGGAGGGTTTGACCTGATAAAACCATCAACTGTTTAACATTGTAATTTACATAATGACAGTAACGATATGATTATTATTCAAAGAGAGATTGGGTTGAGATTGGGTGAGAATGGCAGTGGAGAGGTGAGGGAAGCAGTGGAGGGGTGATGAGGGGTGAGGAAGGGTGAGGAGGGGTGAGGAAGGGTGAGGAGGGCTCTGGAGGGGTGAGGAGGGGTGTGGAGGGATGAAGAGGGGTGAGAATGGTGAGGTGAGGAGGAGTGGTACGGAGGGCAGTGGAACTTTCCTCCTCTCAGGAACAGGAAACTCCATCTTGGGCCACAATTAGATGAGCTAATAGGATTAAGGCCTCAGTAAACACACACACACACACACACAGTCTAGAGCTGGCGAACACTAATTCTGTGGACAGTTTACTAAAGGATAAATAATACATGTTGTGTTTCTCCTGAGTCCAGATGAGACCTGCTCTGAAGAGCCAAGTTCAGCACTGTGAGGTTTCCAGCTGACACACCAGCACACAGCTGCTACTGTCTAACAGTGAACTAGCAGGGTCTCACCATGAACCCTGGTTCACATTCAGCAGGAGACCAAGACAGTTTAAACCACAATGCCAAGCAGAGCAGAGCAGACCAACCACTAGAAGGGCTTTCAGAATATACATTTAGTCATTTAGGATATGCTCTTATTAAGAGTGAGGAGAGGAGGAAGAGGATGAAGGAGATGAAGGAGAGGAAGAAGAGGAGAGAGAGGAAGGAGAGGATGAAGAGGAGAGAGAGGAAGGAGAGGATGGAGAGGAGAGAGGATGGAGAGGAAGAAGAGGAGAGAGAGGATGAAGAGGAGGGAGAGGAAGAAGATGAAGAATGGGATGAAGAGGAAGAAGATGATGGAGATGAAGAAGAGGTAGGAGAGGTTGAAGATGAGGGAGAGGCAGTACTCACGGTCTGCAGCTCTTCACCAGGGTCTTTAGGATGTTTTCCACTGAGCTGTGAAGCAGAACAGAAAACAACAGGTCACATCTGCCCTCACCTGATGTCACCTGACCACACCTGGCCTCACCTGGCCTCACCTGATGTCACCTGACCTCACCTCCTCCCTCAGTAACATTACATCCACACTGATTCATCTAGAGCAGAAGTGTCCAATCCTGGTCCTAGGGAGCCGCTGTCCTGAAGGTTTTAGATGTTGCCCTGCTCCAACTACACGTGATTCTAATGAAGGCTCATTATCAAGCTCTGTGGAGGTATGCTGGAGCAGGGAAACATCTAATACTGTCAGGACAGTGGCCCTCAAGGACCAGGATTGGAGACCCCTGATCTAGAGGATGCTTTTATTCAACGACACATACACAAGTACCATGCAGAGCAGTCACACCTCCACCATGCACACACACACACCTCCACCATGCACACACACACACACACCTCCAACATGCACACACACACGCCTCCAACATGCACACACATGCACACACACACACCTCCAACATGCACACACACACACCTCCACCAACAATGCACACACACACCTCCACCATGCACACACACACCTCCACCATGCACACACACACCTCCACCATGCACACATACACCTCCACCATGCACACAAAAACCTCCACCATGCACACACACACCTCCAACATGCACACACATGCACACACACACACCTCCAACATGCACACACACACACCTCCACCAACAATGCACACACACACCTCCACCATGCACACACACACCTCCACCATGCACACACACACCTCCATCATGCACACACACATACATAGACACACACACGCACACACCTCCACCATGCACACACACACACACACACACACACACACACACCTCCACCATGCACACACACACCTCCACCATGCACACACACACACCTCCACCATGCACACACACACACACACACACACACACCTCCACCATGCACGTGCACACACACACACCTCCACAACTGAGAAGTTACACAGAATGGGACAGTAGCAGGCGTGGACACAGACCCTGTATCTACCTGGAATGGCCCCTCCACCCCCTACCTGACTGACAACAGAAAGCTGAAGAGGTACGTTCATTTCTTAAATACGTTTGATTGAAATCCATGAAATGTGACATGTTACAGTAACTAACATACAACAAGGTATGTTCAAGTTGACTGTATGATAGATTTACATAAATAAACAATTCAACTAAATAAGGTCAAAAAAGTATTTCACGCCACATTGAGCAAGAGGAGTAGGTGGGGTCACTTCAGGTAGCACCAGGCACAACTACAGCAGCATCCCTATTCTGCTTCCTGTTCCTGTAGTGGTGAGATCAGTGTGAAGGACACTTCCTGTGGTGGTGAGATCAGCGTGAAGGACACTTCCTGTAGTGGTGAGATCAGCGTGAAGGACACTTCCTGTAGTGGTGAGATCAGCGTGAATGACACTTCCTGTGGTGGTGAGATCAGCGTGAATGACACTTCCTGTGGTGGTGAGATCAGCGTGAATGACACTTCCTGTAGTGGTGAGATCAGTGTGAATGACACTTCCTGTGGTGGTGAGATCAGCGTGAATGACACTTCCTGTGGTGGTGAGATCAGCGTGAATGACACTTCCTGTAGTGGTGAGATCAGCGTGAAGGACACTTCCTGTAGTGGTGAGATCAGCGTGAATGACACTTCCTGTAGTGGTGAGATCAGCGTGAATGACACTTCCTGTAGTGGTGAGATCAGTGTGAAGGACACTTCCTGTAGTGGTGAGATCAGTGTGAATGACACTTCCTGTAGTGGTGAGATCAGCGTGAATGACACTTCCTGTAGTGGTGAGATCAGTGTGAAGGACACTTCCTGTAGTGGTGAGATCAGTGTGAATGACACTTCCTGTAGTGGTGAGATCAGTGTGAAGGACACTTCCTGTAGTGGTGAGATCAGTGTGAATGACACTTCCTGTGGTGGTGAGATCAGCGTGAATGACACAGTGTTGGACAGAGATCCAGGTCGGTCAGATCTGTTTCATGAGTCCTGCACAGTAACCTCTGACTATGTGACTCACACACCTGGAGTACGTCTACCTGTGAAGACAGAACTGTGCTGGAAGGACGTCTACCTGCTGAAGGATCCTGTACTGATCCGAATGTTCACTCTCGACTTATACTGCTAGACTATAGTCTGCTTTAAGATAGAGGCTTCATAATAATCTACAACATGTTGTATTCAGTTAGAAAACACGTTCATCTAAAGCTCCATACAGGGGGAGATTTGAACTTCCTTTGAACTCTTGATCTGGAGTTCAACCCTCTAAACACTGACCTACTGACTGCTGGACTGGACCTACTGACTGCTGGGCTGGACCTACTGGACCTACTGACTGCTGGACTGGACCGACTGGACCTACTGACTGCTGGGCTGGACCTACTGACTGCTGGGCTGGACCTACTGACTGCTGGACTGGACCTACTGACTGCTAGACTGGACCTACTGACTGCTGGGCAGGACCTACTGACTGCTAGACTGGACCTACTGGACCTACTGACTGCTAGACTGGACCTACTGGACCTACTGACTGCTAGACTGGACCTACTGGACCTACTGACTGCTGGGCTGGACCTACTGACTGCTGGGCTGGACCTACTGACTGCTAGACTGGACCTACTGGACCTACTGACTGCTGGGCTGGACCTACTGACCCCTAGACTGGACCTACTGAATGCTGGGCTGGACCTACTGACTGCTGGGCTGGACCTACTGGACCTACTGACTGCTGGGCTGGACCTACTGACTGCTGGGCTGGACCTACTGACTGCTAGACTGGACCTACTGACTGCTAGACTGGACCTACTGGACCTACTGACTGCTAGACTGGACCTACTGGACCTACTGACTGCTAGACTGGACCTACTGGACCTACTGACTGCTGGGCTGGACCTACTGACCCCTAGACTGGACCTACTGAATGCTGGGCTGGACCTACTGACTGCTGGACTGGACCTACTGAATGCTGGACTGGACCAGCTGGACTGGACCTACTGAATGCTGGACTGGACCAGCTGGACTGGACCTACTGAATGCTGGACTGGACCTACTGAATGCTGGACTGGACCAGCTGGACTGGACCTACTGAATGCTGGACTGGACCTACTGAATGCTGGACTGGACCTACTGACTACTTGACATGACTGCCCACTCCTTCAGTACTCCAGGCCTTTAGAAAACCTTGGACCTTTAGGTCCAACTGCTGTCTGACCATGACTCACCTACAGAGCTGCTGTCTGACCATGACTCACCTACAGAGCAGCTGTCTGACCATGACTCACCTACAGAGCAGCTGTCTGACCATGACTCACCTACAGAGCTGCTGTCTGACCATGACTCACCTACAGAGCTGCTGTCTGACCATGACTCACCTACAGAGCAGCTGTCTGACCATGACTCACCAACAGAGCTGCTGTCTGACTATGACTCACCTACAGAGCTGCTGTCTGACCATGACTCACCTACAGAGCTGCTGTCTGACCATGACTCACCTACAGAGCAGCTGTCTGACCATGACTCACCAACAGAGCTGCTGTCTGACCATGACTCACCTACAGAGCAGCTGTCTGACCATGACTCACCTACAGAGCAGCTGTCTGACCATGACTCACCTACAGAGCTGCTGTCTGACCATGACTCACCTACAGAGCTGCTGTCTGACCATGACTCACCTACAGAGCAGCTATCTGACCATGACTCACCTACAGAGCTGCTGTCTGACCATGACTCACCTACAGAGCAGCTGTCTGACCATGACTCACCAACAGAGCTGCTGTCTGACTATGACTCACCTACAGAGCAGCTGTCTGACTATGACTCACCTACAGAGCTGCTGTCTGACTATGACTCACCTACAGAGCAGCCGTCTGACCATGACTCACCTACAGAGCAGCTATCTGACCATGACTCACCTACAGAGCAGCTGTCTGACCATGACTCACCTACAGAGCAGCTATCTGACCATGACTCACCTACAGAGCAGCTATCTGACCATGACTCACCTACAGAGCTGCTGTCTGACTATGACTCACCTACAGAGCTGCTGTCTGACTATGACTCACCTACAGAGCAGCCGTCTGACCATGACTCACCTACAGAGCAGCTGTCTGACCATGACTCACCTACAGAGCAGCTATCTGACCATGACTCACCTACAGAGCTGCTGTCTGACCATGACTCACCTACAGAGCAGCTGTCTGACCATGACTCACCTACAGAGCAGCTGTCTGACCATGACTCACCTACAGAGCTGCTGTCTGACCATGACTCACCTACAGAGCAGCTGTCTGACCATGACTCACCTACAGAGCTGCTGTCTGACTATGACTCACCTACAGAGCTGCTGTCTGACTATGACTCACCTACAGAGCTGCTGTCTGACTCACCTAAAGAGCTGCCGTCTGACCATGACTCACGTACAGAGCAGCCGTCTGCTCTGTAGGTGAAGGACTAGGGCATCATCTGAAGGACTAGGGCTTCATCTGAAGGACTAGGGCATCATCTGAAGGACTAGGGCTTCATCTGAAGGACTAGGGCATCATCTTGTTAGACGCTGGGCACAATTTGACCATGACTCACCTACAGAGCTGCTGTCTGACCATGACTCACCTACAGAGCTGCTGTCTGACCATGACTCACCTACAGAGCTGCTGTCTGACCATGACTCACCTACAGAGCTGCTGTCTGACCATGACTCACCTACAGAGCAGCTATCTGACCATGACTCACCTACAGAGCTGCTGTCTGACTATGACTCACCTACAGAGCTACTGTCTGACCATGACTCACCTACAGAGCTGCTGTCTGACTATGACTCACCTACAGAGCTGCTGTCTGACCATGACTCACCTACAGAGCTGCTGTCTGACCATGACTCACCTACAGAGCAACTGTCTGACTATGACTCACCTACAGAGCTGCTGTCTGACTATGACTCACCTACAGAGCAGCTGTCTCACACACAGAGCTACTGGGCTACTTTATCAATTGCTTATTGGTAGTGGGCTAGTTCTGGTGATGCTAATGGTATGACAGGTGTAGGACTGGTTCTGGTGATGCTAATGGTATGACAGGTGTAGGACTGGTTCTAGTGCTGCTAATGTTAAGACAGGTGTAGGACTGGTTCTAGTGCTGCTAATGTTAAGACAGGTGTAGGACTGGTTCTGGTGCTGCTAATGTTAAGACAGGTGTAGGACTGGTTCTAGTGCTGCTAATGTTAAGACAGGTGTAGGACTGGTTCTAGTGCTGCTAATGTTAAGACAGGTGTAGGACTGGTTCTAGTGCTGCTAATGTTAAGACTGGTGTAGGACTGGTTCTAGTGCTGCTAATGTTAAGACTGGTGTAGGACTGGTTCTAGTGCTGCTAATGTTAAGACTGGTGTAGGACTGGTTCTAGTGCTGCTAATGTTAAGACTGGTGTAGGACTGGTTCTAGTGCTGCTAATGTTAAGACTGGTGTAGGACTGGTTCTGGTGCTGCTAATGTTAAGACTGGTGTAGGACTGGTTCTAGTGCTGCTAATGTTAAGACTGGTGTAGGACTGGTTCTAGTGCTGCTAATGTTAAGACTGGTGTAGGACTGGTTCTAGTGCTGCTAATGTTAAGACTGGTGTAGGACTGGTTCTGGTGCTGCTAATGTTAAGACTGGTGTAGGACTGGTTCTAGTGCTGCTAATGTTAAGACTGGTGTAGGACTGGTTCTGGTGATGCCATTACGACTGGGAATGTGAGGACCAAAAACAAATAATAATAATCTTGTTAGCTGCAGTGCGTCAGTCTCCAGTATGAGTGGAATGTTAACATTGATCGTTCAGGAATATTGTCCGTGACAAAGTCAATGAAGCGGTGTGTCTCGAGTGCTTTTAGGTTCTGCATGCAACAGATAAAAATAAAAACATGTGCCTTGTCGGACAAAAATAAAACACAAAGAAGTATTGTCCTTACCACCTCTGAAACAATTTAATCATTATGTGTTTAGAGGAAGCACGAGGCCGGGGAGAACTGAATGTAAAAGGAGAGAAAGGCATGAAGAACATGTTTAGCACACTACCAACAGCCAATCCCATCTCAGTATGAATCATATCAGAATACACCAATTCATCCACATGTTTAGCAAAAACATGTCCATACACAGAATCAGCTTTTCGTAACATCTGTTTTAAAAAGAGAAGACTTAAGTCTTCAGAGAAGAGGTGGGCTGGTGGGTGAAGCCACTGTGGCTTGCTTCCCTGGGTGGTGCTGATGTTAAAGTAAGGTGACAATGTTCCCATAGCACCATAGAAGAGCCCCGCGCACTGCTGGCCTGTGTGTGTGTGTGTGTGTGAGTGTGTGTGTGTGTGTCAGGAGGGGGGTGCAGGTTATGGAACATGAGGTCTGAGAGCTGACAGAACTAACAGGGGGTTAAAAGGCCTAAACCGGTTCATGACTGAGGGGACCTCACACATCCCAGAGCAGATAACTTAAAGACTAGGGCATCATCTGGAGGACTAGGGCTTCATCTGAAGGACTAGGGCATCATCTGAAGGACTAGGGCTTCATCTGAAGGACTAGGGCATCATCTGGAGGACTAGGGCTTCATCTGAAGGACTAGGGCATCATCTGGAGGACTAGGGCATCATCTGAAGGACTAGGGCATCATCTGAAGGACTAGGGCATCATCTGGAGGACTAGGGCAACATCTGAAGGACTAGGGCAACATCTGAAGGACTAGGGCTTCATCTGAAGGACTAGGGCATCATCTGGAGGACTAGGGCAACATCTGAGGGACTAGGGCTTCATCTGAAGGACTAGGGCATCATCTGAAGGACTAGGGCAACATCTGAAGGACTAGGGCATCATCTGAAGGACTAGGGCTTCATCTGAAGGACTAAGGCATCATCTGGAGAACTAGGACGTCAACTGAAGGACTAGGGCATCATCTGAAGGACTAGGGCTTCATCTGAAGGACTAGGGCATCATCTGGAGAACTAGGACGTCAACTGAAGGACTAGGGCATCATCTGAAGGACTAGGGCATCATCTTGTTAGACGCTGGGCACAATTTACAAGAAAGTTACAATTACAAGTACCATGTAACTACATTGCAATACCACTTTTACAAGACTGTAGGAATGGCTATGGAGATACACTTCTTTTAAGGTTCAGCAGTTAAGTTATAACATCAATAAAACTTCCAGAGTTACGTTAACATGTTTTGGTAAAACAACCACCTTAAAAAGACTCCATCAAACCTTGCCTTCTTACATGTTGGTATTAATCTATACCACCAACAGTTAATATAATTTTATGAAATAGCAATTCCTACGCACCTACAAAGTTGTTTATATTAGGTATTGCTGTATAGTTACAAGTTCATGCCACTTCAATATAAAGTGTTGCAAAAAGCTGTAATTGTTGTGTGCTTAAACGATGTAATCTAAGCTGTAGTTCACTGCTGTCACAAGTTAAGTCCTTCACTACACCACTGATGTTCCAGCTCCATTCAAAAACATTGGCATGCTAGCAAGGTCTACTGTGTAGATGTGCTAACATGAGGCCCTACTGTGGAGGTGTGCTAACATGAGGCCCTACTGCGGAGGTGTGCTAACATGAGGCCCTACTGCGGAGGTGTGCTAACATGAGGCCCTACTGCGGAGGTGTGCTAACATGAGGCCCTACTGCGGAGGTGTGCTAACATGAGGCCCTACTGCGGAGGTGTGCTAACATGAGGCCCTACTGCGGAGGTGTGCTAACATGAGGCCCTACTGCGGAGGTGTGCTAACATGAGGCGCTACTGCGGAGGTGTGCTAACATGAGGCCCTACTGCGGAGGTGTGCTAACATGAGGCGCTACTGCGGAGGTGTGCTAACATGAGGCCCTACTGCGGAGGTGTGCTAACATGAGGCCCTACTGCGGAGGTGTGCTAACATGAGGCCCTACTGCGGAGGTGTGCTAACATGAGGCGCTACTGCGGAGGTGTGCTAACATGAGGCCCTACTGCGGAGGTGTGCTAACATGAGGCCCTACTGCGGAGGTGTGCTAACATGAGGCCCTACTGCGGAGGTGTGCTAACATGAGGCCCTACTGTACAGGTATGCTAGCGTGGAGGCCTACTTGGGGAACCAGTTGAGGCCCAGGTGCTCAGTCTTGGAGTAGAGGATTCTGTCCTGAAGCTCGTACAGCGGTCTCCATGGCAACTGTAGGTCCTCAGGTGAGAGCAGTTCCTTTTTCCTGTAAGGATGATACAAGTCTTACTAACACATGAGGCATGGGACTTACTAACAGGTGAGGCAGGTGTGCAGTATGTGTTGGTGAGGCAGGTGTGCAGTATGTGTTGGTGAGGCAGGTGTGCAGTATGTGTTGGTGAGGCAGGTGTGCAGTATGTGTTGGTGAGGCAGGTGTGCAGTATGTGTTGGTGAGGCAGGTGTGCAGTATGTGTTGGTGAGGCAGGTGTGCAGTATGTGTTGGTGAGGCAGGTGTGCAGTATGTGTTGGTGAGGCAGGTGTGCAGTATGTGTTGGTGAGGCAGGTGTGCAGTATGTGTTGGTGAGGCAGGTGTGCAGTATGTGTTGGTGAGGCAGGTGTGCAGTATGTGTTGGTGAGGCAGGTGTGCAGTATGTGTTGGTGAGGCAGGTGTGCAGTATGTGTTGGTGAGGCAGGGTCCTACTTGAGGAGGTTGATGAGGAGTCGAGCCAAACCCTGCATCATGCTGATCTCCAGCTTGGGACAGGTAACCAGCTCGTACAGCAGCTTGATGAACAGCACATGGTCCTCCTTGCTGAACTTCCTTCCATACAGGCGCATGTACCTACAGCACAGGGACCAGGGGTTAGATACACCTGCTACCTACAGCACAGGGACCAGGGGTTAGATACACCTGCTACCTACAGCACAGGGACCAGGGGTTAGATACACCTGCTACCTACAGCACAGGGACCAGGGGTTAGATACACCTGCTACCTACAGCACAGGGACCAGGGGTTAGATACACCTGCTACCTACAGCACAGGGACCAGGGGTTAGATACACCTGCTACCTACAACACATGAACCAGGGGTTAGATACACCTGCTACCTACAGCACAGGGACCAGGGGTTAGATACACCTGCTACCTACAGCACAGGGACCAGGGGTTAGATACACCAGCTACCTACAGCACAGGGACCAGGGGTTAGATACACCTGCTACCTACAGCACAGGGACCAGGGGTTAGATACACCTGCTACCTACACCACAGGGACCAGGGGTTAGATACACCTGCTACCTACAGCACAGGGACCAGGGGTTAGATACACCTGCTACCTACAGCACAGGGACCAGGGGTTAGATACACCTGCTACCTACAGCACAGGGACCAGGGGTTAGATACACCTGCTACCTACACCACAGGGACCAGGGGTTAGATACACCTGCTACCTACAGCACAGGGACCAGGGGTTAAATACACCTGCTACCTACAGCACAGGGACCAGGGGTTAGATACACCAGCTACCTACAGCACAGGGACCAGATGTTAGATACACGTGTTACCACTTGTTTGAGAATCAATCTTTACACTGGGTTAAGTATAAAGTTAAAGTTTATTTGAAGTACAACATAATATAACAACTTAAACCAGTCCATACCAACGTCACCATCATTGACACACAAACACAACAACGCTAACACTGAACCACTTTTCCATTCACCAAATCATCATGAAACAACATGTGACACATTCTGATACCCTGGACATCTTCATGTTTCATAACTACCCTGGAATTTACCATTGGCATCTGGTCTTTAAACAATTGTTAATACAAACAATGAACTCTCTATTCACCACAATGGATTGTAAACTACAAAAGGTCTCTATATACATCCTAAACTTCCATGACCCTCCAGAGGGGGGCGGGGTTAGAGATAGCCTGGCTACGCCCTCCAACGTACTTCTGCTCCATTTTCATTTAGCTTCTGTTCTTATTCTGGGCTTTCGGTTTTTGTCTGACAAAGTTTGGGTAAGCCAATCAGTAAACATAGGGAGTGGCTGAGAACAACGATGTTGAGGTTGTAGGTTCATATGAGTTCATTACTGGTGGCAGAAAAAGATGAACGCTAGTGACTGGTTATGGCAGATCCAAACAGAGTACCTGCCTTCAAGGAGGTTAATAATGGTCGATGGCACTGCGCTTAAATGGATCTCATCCTACCTGACAGGAAGATCCTATCAAGTCTCCTGGGGAGGGAAAACATCTGGTACCCGCCTGCTCTCCACTGGGGTCCCACAGGGTTCCGGCCTTGGTCCGCTCTTATTCTCCCAATACACCACCTCACTCGGGCCAATCATCGCCTCCCATGGCTTCTCCTATCACTGCTACGCTGACGACACGGAGCTATATCTATCCTTTCCCCCAACTGATTAAGGGATATCGACCAGAATCGAGGCCTGCCTCTCTGACATCTCAGCCTGGACGACCAGACATCACCTCCAGCTGAACCTCACCAAAACAGAACTCCTCATCATCCCTGCAAAACCCTCAATCACTCACGATCTCTCCATCACTATGTTATCTGCAACAGTGACCCCTTCATCCTCTGCCAGGAACCTGGGGGTCACCTTGGACGACGAGCTCTCCCTCACAGCTCACATTGCCGCAGTCTCTCGGTCATGTAGATTCACCCTCTACAACATCAGGAAAATCAAAAAATACCTCTCTCAACATTCCACCCAACTGCTAGTCCAAGCCCTTGTCCTCACAAAGCTGGATTACTGCAACTCGCTACTAGTTGGCCTTCCTGATGTAAATGCAATCTGTCCCCTTCAGAGGATACAGAATGCAACCGCTCGTCTGGTTTTCAACCTACCCAGACGCTGTCATGTCACCCCACTCCTCATTGCCCTCCACTGGCTTCCCATCATGGCCCGCATCAGATTCAAGACCCTGGTGCTGACCTTCTGGGCTGTAAACGGGACTGCCCCAACCTATATCAACTCTCTCCTCCAGCCCTACACCACCACCCGTCACCTACGGTCATCTGCTGACAACCGTCTAGTGGTCCCCCCCCTCAAGAGCGCCCGAGCGCAACACAAACTCTTCCACTGCCTGGCTCCCCAATGGTGGAATCAACTCCCCACCTCGATCAGAAGCACAGACTGCCTTCTCACCTTCAAAAGAAGGCTAAAAACTCACCTATTTAGAGAATTTAATGGCACTTAGGAATAGTTTGGCACTTCACATAATCTAATGTGCTTTAGAACAATCTGTTGGTCCCCATATGGTGACTTTCCAGTGTTGTTTGTTGAATCTCTTGCTTTATGTTCACAATCGTTGTGTTATGCATTTATAGTTCTTCCCTTGGCACTTAATGGTTCTCATGATGTATGATTCACAATCTAAAAAACCCACTGTGTTCGGGGTCTATCACGTTGCTATGCTCAATGACTGATGCTCTTTGTAAAAGCTCTCTCGTAAGTCGCTTTGGATAAAAGCGTCTGCTAAATGAATAAATGTAAATGGAGAGCCCAGACGCTCTGTACTAATGAAACATATGAGAGTCTGGTAAGACCATAGTAAGTCGCTCTGGATAAGAGCGTCCGCTAAATGACTAAATGTAAATGTGGCCTTCTAGGTCACATGGGAATATATCAGGGGTAGAGCATTTGAACCCTGATTAAGAGATTGCAGATTCAATTTCAAACCTGTCTGTCGCCAGCCCAAACTTATAGAGAGCCTGGGGGAATGTTTCCCCAGAGCTCTGACCAGAGCAAGGCAGCAGTCATAGGGGAGTGTGGGGCCACAAGACAAACACGAGCCAGAAAACATGAGTGGATCTCAGCTGTGATCACGTTAGCTGCTGCTTTTATCTGTGTCCACAACAACAAGCCCGTTCAAAAGGCCACAGCACACAGCTCACTCAAGCCTTGTGCAATTCTCACTTGAGCTGTTTACAGTCAAGATCCTCCTTCTCAGTACAGAATGTTATGAGCACATGCGGAAGGTGTTAAGTTACAAAACATGATCACCCACTGAGTGTTTCAGATAAGACAGTTAGTGTAGGGGGTTAGTGTAGGGGAGACTGTGATTCATTTTTATAGTATTTTGGTTTTACTTTACCCACAGATCTGTTAGTTAAAGGAATGACCCCCCCCCCCCCCAAAAAAAAAAAAAACTAAAAATATAGAAACTGTATTCAAGGGGTACTTAACCACACTATGGGTTCTAGTCAACTAAGATTGCATAAAGCATGACTAAGCACAGTGTGTAATAAGTGCATCAGTAACAGGTGGGACATGTTTACAAACAGCCCATTGACTAACAGCTGGACTGTGTGACAACGTTCTGGCCAATTCTCTCTCTTGCTAGAAAGCATTAGCAGTGTCCTCTTGTGAATGTATCACCGATACTAACTACCCAGGCTAGGTGGCCTGCATTTTTCACTGCAATAGTCATTCAGTTATGATAATAGACGCAGCCACCAGCAGCTAGACAGACACTTAATTCATATCTTAGCGTTGTTAACATATCCTGAAACTGCTGTGTCACTTTGTCCATCTGACCAGCCTTGTTAGCTAACAGTAGTCAGCTGTGGTGAGCTAGCTAAGATAAGCTAAGTAGCTCCCTCCCAAACCACCATTCAAGACTGCTGGGTCTTATGTAGCATGACCTGCTACAGGGCTCTGTCCATAACAAGGCCTCCTCACTAGGAGACATCTGTCCACAACAAGGCCTCCTCACTAGGAGACATCTGTCCACAACAAGGCCTCCTCACTAGGAGACATCTGTCCACAACAAGGCCTCCTCACTAGGAGACATCTGTCCACAACAAGGCCTCCTCACTAGGAGACACATCTGTCCACAACAAGGCCTCCTCACTAGGAGACATCTGTCCACAACAAGGCCTCCTCACTAGGAGACATCTGTCCACAACAAGGCCTCCTCACTAGGAGACATATCTGTCCACAACAAGGCCTCCTCACTAGGAGACACATGACATTGCTCTGTTAACCCAGACTAGATCCACCTCAAAGTAAAGCAGTGGTTCTCTATTCCGGTCCTCAGGGCCCACGGTCCTGACACTGTCCTACACATGTTTTTATGTTTCCCTGCTCCAACACACCTGATTGAAGCTCAGCCTGATAGTGACCAGTTATTTGAAGCAGGTGTGTTGGAAGGGGAAACACTTGAGAACCACTGCAGTAAAGACAGGTAACCTAGACTAGATCCACCTCACAGTAAAGACAGGTAACCTAGACTAGATCCACCTCACAGTAAAGACAGGTAACCTAGACTAGATCCACCTCACAGTAAACACAGGTAACCTAGACTAGATCCACCTCACAGTAAACACAGGTAACCTAGACTAGATCCACCTCACAGTAAACACAGGTAACCCAGACTAGATCCACCTCACAGGTAACCCATACTAGATCCATCTCACAGTAGAGAGGTTACACACCGCGGGATGACTATGACAAGTGAAACGAAGGTCCCTCATCGTTGGGATCCCTAAGGTTGTATAAAAACAATGTCGCTTAGCTAGCAAGCTAACTGAGCAGAGCTACATCACAACTCAACAAATAACTCATGTTGTTTATTATACAATTCCCATGTTTAACACCCAGGACACGTTGATATATCTGCCTAGTTCAACAACTTACGTGGAAAGTTTCCTGGTCCAGAACAGACCTCCAGGCCAGATCTCTCTGAGCTGCACCGCCCGGCCCAGGTTAGTCTTTATCTGGAGCAAAATATCATTGGATTCTTGGTCTAATTTATCCGCATAAGGCAGAAGTTTGTTGTAGATTATGTCTTTTTGAGGGATAAATCCTAATGTTTCCGACGCGTCTCTTTTCATATTACAGTTTCCCAAAAAATGTCTTATTTGTCTTCTTCTTTGCGACCTATGATATTTAATCCAACAGGATCTATCCAGAAGTTTACTAACACAGTAAAATACAGTCTTTTTACTATATTATATAAAGAGATAATTTACTATCCTGCCCCTTTGTAGTTTGGGGTATTAATGTTGGCATACAAGTTATTTTCAGTCGCCTAATATTTAAGCACTAAACTGACATTCTGCTGAATTTGCTTAAAATAAATCATCGATTATCAATCGTAAATTCTTCCTTAAAAACTAAAAATGGAGAAAATATGGCGAATAAAATATTCTGTCCTGTTTTAAAATCCTTAATCAGGTTAACTGAGCTCTGATCTGCTGCTTCACACACGACAAGAAGTCATTTTAACACTAAAAACTACAAATCCCATGATGCGGTTTATGCAACAGAACTACATATCCCACAGTTCCCTCTTCATTCATTATTTTAGGACCCGCAGCTTGTGAAATAGTTAATTCTTTTTTAAGTTCAGCTTGTGAACTAGTTAATTCTTTGGCCTCGAAAACAAGATCACGTTAAATCTGCTTAAGAAGTTATTCTTAGTTCACCTCCAGTTTCTATACCTGAGAGGTCTTCCTATTTACAGAACATTCTAGAAAGAGGTGGTGTTTACCTAATAACTAACTGTCATATTAATATGTATTAAACCCACACAGTCGTGGATCACATATTAATGTTCTTTACAATTAGTCATAGCTATTTAAAACATAGTGTTACCCTTAAGGCATGCCTGACTATGTCTGTATATTTATCATGTCTTCACACATCAACACATATTCAGTATCTGTTTTGTGTTTAGTGGACACAGAGAAGCACAACAGAAGAGATCCAAGATAAAATACTGAGATAAGGTGGATCAGAGTCAAATCAAAATATATATTTGATAAGGCTCTGGTATGTTAAACATGTGGGGTGAGTCTGCCACCTTGAGGTTAAAGATGTCATGACAGCTAGTCTGCCACCTTGAGGTTAAAGATGTCATGACAGCTAGTCTGCCCCCTTGAGGTTAAAGATGTCACGACAGCTAGTCTGCCACCTTGTGGTTAAAGATGTCATGACAGCTAGTCTGCCACCTTTTGTTTAAATATGTCACGACAGCTAGTCTGCCCCCTTGCGGTTAAATATGTCATGACAGCTAGTCTGCCACCTTGCGGTTAAATATGTCACGACAGCTAGTCTGCCACCTTGCGGTTAAATATGTCATGACAGCTAGTCTGCCATCTTGTGTTTAAATATGTCACGACAGCTAGTCTGCCCCCTTGCGGTTAAATATGTCATGACAGCTAGTCTGCCCCCTTGTGGTTAAATATGTCACGACAGCTAGTCTGCCCCCTTGAGGTTAAATATGTCACGACAGCTAGTCTGCCCCCTTGAGGTTAAAGATGTCACGACAGCTAGTCTGCCCCCTTGAGGTTAAAGATGTCACGACAGCTAGTCTGCCCCCTTGAGGTTAAATATGTCATGACAGCTAGTCTGCCCCCTTGAGGTTAAAGATGTCATGACAGCTAGTCTAGTGTTAGACTGGTTTCTAGGCAACACTCTGGGAGCATTGTCGTATTAGCTAGCAGTCATTAGTAGCCTCAATACTATAATAGCTACCAGCTCTACTACTTCGTGCTTAAGAACAAAACAAAGGTGGTATACGTTGTATTTTCTTACCTTTATAAACAAAAAAACACAGAACAACAAAACAGTAATTTGTTTTACCTTTAGAAACATAACACAGTCCAAGTTAAGAGAGCCATGAGTGGACTTGGTGAAGATAGTGGTAGCAGCCTTGTGCTGAAGGAGAGGCTGAGGTTGTCCTTGGACAGCCTGGTTCCTCATGTTCCTCTGGCCTGCAGCCCGTCTCACTGCGCCCTGCCCTCCAACAGGAAGGACCTTCTGCTCTACAGTCATCTGGATCCTGCACACAAGGTCTGTCATGCATGTTACATGTCACATACAGTGTTTAAACACATGTAGACCTACATCACATGTAGCTGCTTAGTTGAAGCAAGCATGATTTCACAGTTTAATACCTCCATGGTAATAACATGTTGCTCCATGGTAATAACATGTTGCTCCATGGTAATAACATGGTGTTTAATAACATGGTGCTCCATGGTAATAACATGGTGTTTAATAACATGGTGCTCCATGGTAATAACATGGTGTTCTATGGTAATAACATGGTGTTCTATGGTAATAACATGGTGCTCCATGGTAATAACATGTTGCTTCATGATAATAACATGGTGTTCTATGGTAATAACATGTTGCTCCATGGTAATAACATGGTGTTTAATAACATGGTGCTCCATGGTAATAACATGGTGTTTAATAACATGGTGCTCCATGGTAATAACATGGTGTTCTATGGTAATAACATGGTGTTCTATGGTAATAACATGGTGCTCCATGGTAATAACATGTTGCTTCATGATAATAACATGGTGTTCTATGGTAATAACATGTTGCTCCATGGTAATAACATGGTGTTTAATAACATGGTGCTCCATGGTAATAACATGGTGTTCTATGGTAATAACATGTTGCTCCATGGTAATGACATGGTGTTTAATAACATGGTGCTCCATGGTAATAACATGTAGATTCACCCTCTACAACATCAGGAAAATCAGAAAATACCTCTCTCAACATTCCACCCAACTGCTAGTCCAAGCCCTTGTCTTCACAAAGCTGGATTACTGCAACTCGCTACTAGCTGGCCTTCCTGCAAATGCAATCCGTCCCCTCCAGAGGATACAGAATGCAACCGCTCGTCTGGTTTTCAACCTACCCAGGCGCTGTCATGTCACCCCACTCCTCATCGCCCTCCACCGGCTTCCCGTCATGGCCCGCATCAGATTCAAGACCCTGGTGCTGACCTTCCGGGCTGTAAACAGGACTGCTCCGACCTATATCAACTCTCTCCTCCAGCCCTATACCCCCACCTGTCACCTACGGTCATCTGCTGACAACCGTCTAGTGGTACCTCCTCTCAAGAGCGCCCGAGCGCAACACAAACTCTTCCACTGCCTGGCTCCCCAATGGTGGAATCAACTCCCCACCTCCATCAGAAGCACAGACTGCCTTCTCACCTTCAAGAGAAGGCTTAAAACGCACCTATTTAATGAATTTAATGGCACTTAGGAATAGTATGGCACTTCACATAATCTAATGTGCTTTAGAACTATTTGTTGGTCCCCATATGGTGACTTTCCAGTGTTGTTTGTTGTATCTCTTGCTTTATGTTCACAATCGTTGTTATGCATTTATAGTTCTTCCCTTGGCACTTATTGGTTCTCATGATGTATGATTCATGATCTAAAAAACCGACTGTGTTCGGGGTCTATCACGTTGCTCAATGACTGATGCTCTTTGTAAAAGATCTCTCTTGTAAGTCGCTTTGGATAAAAGCGTCTGCTAAATTAATGAATGTAAATGTAAAATGTAACATGGTGCTCCATGGTAATAACATGGTGTTTAATAACATGGTGCTCCATGGTAATAACATGGTGTTTAATAACATGGTGCTCCATGGTAATAACATGGTGTTTAATAACATGGTGCTCCATGGTAATAACATGGTGTTTAATAACATGGTGCTCCATGGTAATAACATGGTGTTTAATAACATGGTGCTCCATGGTAATAACATGGTGCTCCATGGTAATAACATGGTGTTTAATAACATGGTGCTCCATGGTAATAACATGGTGTTTAATAACATGGTGCTCCATGGTAATAACATGGTGCTCCATGGTAATAACATGGTGTTTAATAACATGGTGCTCCATGGTAATAACATGGTGCTCCATGGTAATAACATGGTGTTTAATAACATGGTGCTCCATGGTAATAACATGGTGTTTAATAACATGGTGCTCCATGGTTGTGCAGCCTGTGCGTCTGTGTGGGCACCACGGAGAGATCGGGGCGCTGGTGTTTGGGAGGGGCTCACCTGCTCTCCTGTGCTCTGCCTCGGCCGACTATGTGATCGTCTGGAACCTGGACAGGTGCATCAGCAGGAGCAGAAAAGGTGACAAAACACCTGGAAACACCTGCTCAAGAATGTGTGTTTTTCAATGATTGGACAGACAGGAAAGTAATAAGATAATAATCTAACTGGAACACTCATGCTCAGGTCTGCCTGCTGATGGGACTGTGGTTGGGACCCTCCTGGGTGCTGTGAGGCATCTGTCCTTCAGCAGGTCTGACCAGAGGCTCTCTGCCTGCTGTGGAACCTGCATCTACATCCTCACCTCCCAGGTAGGAGCCAGTCTGGGTGGAGCTGTCTGGGTGGAGCCAGTCTGGGTGGAGCTGTCTAGGTGGAGGTAGTCTGGGTAGAGCCAGTCTGAGTGGAGCCAGTCTGGGTGGAGCTGTCTAGGTGGAGGTAGTCTGGGTAGAGCCAGTCTGAGTGGAGCCAGTCTGGGTGGAGCTGTCTGGGTGGAGGTAGTCTGGGTAGAGCCAGTCTGGGTGGAGCTGTCTGGGTGGAGGTAGTCTGGGTAGAGCCAGTCTGGGTGGAGCTGTCTGGGTAGAGCCAGTCTGGGTGGAGCTGTCTGGGTAGAGCCAGTCTGGGTGGAGCTGTCTGGGTAGAGCCAGTCTGGGTGGAGGTAGTCTGGGTAGAGCCAGTCTGGGTGGAGCTGTCTGGGTAGAGCCAGTCTGGGTGGAGGTAGTCTGGGTAGAGCCAGTCTGGGTGGAGCTGTCTGGGTAGAGCCAGTCTGGGTGGAGCTGTCTGGGTAGAGCCAGTCTGGGTGGAGGTAGTCTGGGTAGAGCCAGTCTGGGTGGAGCTGTCTGGGTAGAGCCAGTCTGGGTGGAGGTAGTCTGGGTGGAGCCAGTCTGGGTGGAGGTAGTCTGGGTGGAGCTCGAGTGTCGGGAGTGTTGTGTGAAGTACTGGTGTGTGAAGTACTGGTGTGTGAAGTACTGGTGTGTGAAGTACTGGTGTGTGAAGTACTGGTGCTAGCAGGATGTCTGTGTGTGTTTGTGAGGCAGGAGGAGAAGGTGGGCGGGGCTCTGAGGGGCCACCGGGGGCCAGTGACTGCAGCCGAGTTCTGTCCCTGGGACCAAGATACACTGGTGTCCACTGGGGAGGACCGGACCTTCATGGTACACACACACACACACACACACACACACACACACACACACACACACACACACACACACACATAGACATGTACATTTATTCATTTAGCAGACGCTTCAGTCCAAAGCGACAAAAGAGCGTTGATCACTGATCCATAAGAGCATTCAGCCAAACAAGTTACAATTTTATAGCAAGCATCTCCACCCTAGCAATAGTGTACCTGTAGGAAAGCAAACAACAATAAACAATAACAATGCACCTCACTGTGAGTACTGAACATTCAACACAGGTTAGGACCAGGCAACAAAGGGAGACAGGTCCCCCAGGAGGAATCCTTATGATCCTGGAGGAAACTAACATTAGGTCCAGCAGTCGTTCCTTAGTACTGTTAAACTCCCGGAATAAGTGAGTCTTTTCTTGAAGGTGAGGAGACAGTCAGTGTCTCTGGTGGAGGTGGGGAGTTGATTCCACCACTAGGGAGTCGGAAAGGGGAAGAGTTTGTGTTGGGACCGGGTGCTTTTGAGGGGTGTGACCACTAGAAGGTTGTCAGAGGAGGACCGTAGGTGGTATAAGGCTGGAGGAGAAACTTGATCTAATTCGGGACCGTCCCGTTCACTGCTCGGAAGGTCAGTACCAGGGTCTTGAATCTGATACAGGCCATGATGGGAAGCCAGTGGAGGGAGATGAGGAGCGGGGTGACATGGCAGCATCTGGGTAGATTGAAAACCAGGTGGGCTGCTGCGGGGGGCAGATTGTGCTTGCTGGGAGACCAGCTAGTACACAACACCATATTACTGTATGGAATATCTGTATATAATAGCATGTTCAGTTAAAAGACCTTACAGGTAGATCACATATTTCTTTCAGGTGTGGGACATAAACAAGGATGCAGTTCTCTACCTGTCCAGTGTGTTGTCAGGTATGTGCAACTGAAAAATTGTTGATATTCATGTAGGTGATGTTTACTGTGTGTTGTGTATCTGAGGTGGTATCTGAGGTGGTGTGTTGTGTAGCTGAGTGGGTGTGTAGTTGTGGTGGTGTGTTGTGTAGCTGAGGTGGTGTGTTGTGCAGCTGAAGTGGTGTGTAGTTGTGGTGGTGTGTTGTGTAGCTGAGGTGGTGTGTTGTGTAGCTGAGGTGGTGTGTTGTGCAGCTGAAGTGGTGTGTAGTTGTGGTGGTGTGTTGTGTAGCTGAGGTGGTGTGTTGTGTAGCTGAGGTGGTGTGTTGTGCAGCTGAAGTGGTGTGTAGTTGTGGTGGTGTGTTGTGTAGCTGAGGTGGTGTGTTGTGTAGCTGAGGTTGTGTTATTGACACGCAGTCCAACATCTTCTCTCTGTGTTTCCCAGCTTCTCCTCTCCTCAGCATTGCCTTCCTGGAGGACAGTAGGCAGCTGGTCACTGGCTCTGCAGATGGGCAGGTCAGACACACACTCATACAACCACACACACACACACACACCAACCCACACACCCACACACACACACCAACCCACACACCCACACACACACACTCACACACACACGCTGTGTAACTTCCTTTACACACAGCCCTGTCTGATGGACTCTGTACAGCTTCTGGCTTCTCCTCTCACCTGTCCTGCCCCCCTGGTGCCAGGTGTGGTGCTTCTCCTCTCACCTGTCCTGCCCCCCTGGTGCCAGGTGTGGTGCTTCTCCTCTCACCTGTCCTGCCCCCCTGGTGCCAGGTGTGGTGCTTCTCCTCTCACCTGTCCTGCCCCCCTGGTGCCAGGTGTGGTGCTTCTCCTCTCACCTGTCCTGCCCCCCTGGTGCCAGGTGTGGTGCTTCTCCTCTCACCTGTCCTGCCCCCCTGGTGCCAGGTGTGGTGCTTCTCCTCTCACCTGTCCTGCCCCCCTGGTGCCAGGTGTGGTGCTTCTCCTCTCACCTTTCCTGCCCCCCTGGTGCCAGGTGTGGTGCTTCTCCTCTCACCTGTCCTGCCCCCCTGGTGCCAGGTGTGGTGCTTCTCCTCTCACCTGTTCTGTCCCCCTGGTGCCAGGTGTGGTGCTTCTCCTCTCACCTGTCCTGCCCCCCTGGTGCCAGGTGTGGTGCTTCTCCTCTCACCTGTCCTGCCCCCCTGGTGCCAGGTGTGGTGCTTCTCCTCTCACCTGTCCTGCCCCCCTGGTGCCAGGTGTGGTGCTTCTCCTCTCACCTGTCCTGCCCCCCTGGTGCCAGGTGTGGTGCTTCTCCTCTCACCTGTCCTGCCCCCCTGGTGCCAGGTGTGGTGCTTCTCCTCTCACCTGTCCTGCCCCCCTGGTGCCAGGTGTGGTGCTTCTCCTCTCACCTGTCCTGCCCCCCTGGTGCCAGGTGTGGTGCTTCTCCCTGCCTGAGGATGGACGCTGCCGGCAGGTGAGCCGGCTGGACCTCCACAAAGCCCAGCAGAGACACCAGCAGCAGCTGGAGAGACTGGACCAGGACAGAGGTGAGACACCATGCTGCCCTGTAGACTGCTGCCCTGTAGACTGTCAGGACAGAGGTGAGACACCATGCTGCCCTGTAGACTGTCAGGACAGAGGTGAGACACCATGCTGCCCTGTAGACTGTCAGGACAGAGGTGAGACACCATGCTGCCCTGTAGACTGTCAGGACAGAGGTGAGACACCATGCTGCCTTGTAGACTGCTGCCCTGTAGACTGTCAGTCTGGACAGGAGGAGCAGACAGTGGAACATGGTCATTTAGCAGATGGCCTTTCAGCAGACATGTATAAGATGGATTTCTACTTTTTACATTGAAATGCTTTTGATCTTTTGACTTTTGATTTGATTGAAATGCTACACTCTATGTGTGTGTGTGTGTGTGGGTGGATGTGTGCGTGTGTTGGTGTGTTTGTGTGATGTGTGTTCCAGGTGTAGACAGTGTGAAGCGGACAGGCTTTGTAGAGATGGACAGACCAGTCCTCACACTGTGCAGCACCAGACACTGCTCCTCCGAGCACAACAGGTCCAACACAACACAACCACAACACAACCACAACACAACCACAACACAACCACAGCACAACCACTACACAACCACAACACAACCCAACCATGACAACCCAACCATGACAACACAACCATGACAACACAACCACAACCACAACACAACCATGACAACACAACCACAACTTGCCCAAGGACACAACATCACAGAGCCACAGCCGGAAATTGAACTCACAGCCTTCCAATCATGAGGCCAACACCTTAACCTGCTGAGCCATCCTCCTCTCCTCCCCTGTTCTCTCCAGCTTGGTGTGGCTGGGCAGCTCAGATGGTCTGTACCTGGTTGACCTGGCAACATCCCACATTTTGACCACTCTGTGTTTCAGAGGTATAGTAATGTGGTGTGTGTGTGTATCCTGATGTGTGTTTGTACCTAGGTGTGTGTGTGTGTGTGTGTGTGTGTGTGTGTGTGTGTGTGTGTGTGTGTGTGGACCCTGGTGTGGGTGTGTCCCCCCATGTGTGTGTTTGTGGACCCTGGTGTGTGTGTGTGGACCCTGGTGTGTGTGTGTGTCGTCTCAGGTGTGTGTGTGTGTGGACCCTGGTGTGTGTGTGTCGTCTCAGGTGTGTGTGTGTCGACCCTGGTTTGTGTGTGTGAACCCTGGTGTGTCTCTCCTGCTGTCTGTCTCTTCAGCTGTCTGTCTCTCCTCCAGCTGTCTGTCTCTCCTCCAGCTGTCTGTCTCTCCTGCTGTCTGTCTCTCCTGCTGCTGTCTGTCTCTTCAGCTGTCTGTCTCTCTTCCAGCTGTCTGTCTCTTCAGCTGTCTGTCTCTTCAGCTGTCTGTCTCTCCTTCAACTGTCTGTCTCTCCTCCAGCTGTCTGTCTCTCCTGCTGTCTGTCTCTCCTGCTGTCTGTCTCTCCTGCTGCTGTCTGTCTCTTCAGCTGTCTGTCTCTCTTCCAGCTGTCTGTCTCTCCTCCAGCTGTCTGTCTCTCCTGCTGTCTCTCCTCCAGCTGTCTGTCTCTTCAGCTGTCTGTCTCTCCTGCTGTCTGTCTCTCCTCCAGCTGTCTGTGTCTCTTCAGCTGTCTGTCTCTTCAGCTGTCTGTCTCTCCTCCTGCTGTCTGTCTCTCCTCCTGCTGTCTATGATGGATGTTACCCTCAGAGTAATACAGTTTGTTTGTTTTCCTCTCCAGATGATCCCAGTCTGAACATCAGCCTTGCTGGATCCTGGTCTGTCTGCCTAGGAAGACATAACAATGTAAGTCCTAAACCCCAGCTACAGGTAGAGGCTGTAGCCTAGAGGTTAGAGGCTGTAGCCTAGAGGTTAGAGGCTGTATCCTGGAGGTTAGAAGCTGTATCCTAGAGGTTAGAGGCTGTATCCTGGAGATTAGAGGCTGTATCCTGGATATTAGAGGCTATAGGGAGTCAGGTGGCTGAGTGGCTGTATGCTGGAGGTTAGAGGCTGTATCCTGGAGGTTAGAGGCTGTAGCCTAGAGGTTAGAGGCTGTATCCTGGAGGTTAGAGGCTGTAGCCTAGAGGTTAGAGGCTGTATCCTGGAGGTTAGAGGCTGTATCCTGGAGGTTAGAGGCTGTATCCTGGAGGTTAGAAGCTGTATCCTAGAGGTTAGAGGCTGTAGCCTAGAGGTTAGAGGCTGTATCCTGGAGGTTAGAAGCTGTATCCTAGAGCAGTGGTCTTCAACCCTGGTCCTCAGGACCCACTGTCCTGCATGTTTTGGATGTTTCCCCCTTCCCACACACCTGATTCTAATGCATGATCGTTTACCAGGATTCTTCAGAGCTAGATAACGACCCATGCATTAGAATCAGGTGTGTTGGAGCAGGGAAACATCTAAAACATGCAGGACAGTGGGTCCTGAGGACCAGGGTTGAAGACCACTGTCCTAGAGGTTAGAGGCTGTAGCCTAGAGGTTAGAGGCTGTATCCTGGAGGTTAGAAGCTGTATCCTAGAGGTTAGAGGCTGTAGCCTAGAGGTTAGAGGTTGTATCCTGGAGGTTAGAAGCTGTATCCTAGAGGTTAGAGGCTGTATCCTGGGGGTTAGAGGCTGTATCCTGGGGGTTAGAGGCTGTATCCTAGAGGTTAGAGGCTGTATCCTGGAGATTAGAGGCTGTATCCTGGATATTAGAGGCTATAGGGAGTCAGGTGGCTGAGTGGCTGTATGCTGGAGGTTAGAGGCTGTATCCTGGAGGTTAGAGGCTGTATCCTGGAGATTAGAGGCTATAGGGAGTCAGGTGGCTGAGTGGTTAGGGCGTTGCGTTAGCAATCGGAAGGTTGTGAGATTCCCGGCAAAAGGCCACTTAACGTTGTGTCCTTGGGTAAGACACTTCACCCTACTTGCTGTAAGTCACTCTGGATAAGAGCATCTGCTGAATGACTAAATGTAAATTCCTGGTGAGGCCTGCCTGCATGTCCCACTCCCACCAGCAGAGGTCAGACTTGGTGTGTTATTGGTGCAGAGCTGCCTCTCCCCTACCCACAGCCTAACTCTGGGTTCATTCACCACATGGGATGCTCAGCTTTATAGTATTAAGCTAAGTTGAATCGATCATAGTCAGTCATATTATTAATCATACAATTATGATTATATGGAAGAAGTTCAGTTTAATATAGTATTTACCATCTTGTCTATAGGACTGGATGTCATGTCCTTATGTTTGGGTTTTATTTGACCATTATTTTAAATGTAAACTCTTATATTTTCACAATGTCTCCCTATTAAGATAAATATTAATAACTCTGAACCTTCCAGCTCATTTTACTGCCCTCCCTCCACTTATCAGAGTGTATGTACTTGATCTTTGCTATAAATATAAACTATAAATATATATAATTATGTCTATATGGTTTCTGGAGGATTGTGGGAGGTGTTTTACAAGCCTGTGGTTTGTTTCCTCAAGGAAAGAAACTTCTCTTCACACCAGATCTCCCTCTCTCTCTTACTTACCCTCCAACTACCCCCTAACTACCCCTTAACTACCCCTAACTACCCCCTAACTACCCCCTAACTACCCCCACCAGACCCTGACTACCCCCTAACTACCCCTAACTACCCCCTAACTACCCCCTAACTACCCCCACCAGACCCTGACTACCCCCTAACTACCCCCTAACTACCCCTTAACTACCCCCAACTACCCCCAACTACCCCCAACAGACCCTGACTACCCCCTAACTACCCCCTAACTACCCCCTAACTACCCCTAACTACCCCCTAACTACCCCTTAACTACCCCTAACTACCCCTTAACTACCCCCAACTACCCCCAACTACCCCCAACAGACCCTGACTACCCCCTAACTACCCCTAACTACCCCCTAACTACCCCTAACTACCCCCAACAGACCCTGACTACCCCCTAACTACCCCCTAACTACCCCCAACAGACCCTGACTACCCCCTAACTACCCCCTAACTACCCCCTAACTACCCCTTAACTACCCCCAACTACCCCCAACTACCCCCAACAGACCCTGACTACCCCCTAACTACCCCCTAACTACCCCCTAACTACCCCCACCAGACCCTGACTACCCCCTAACTACCCCCACCAGACCCTGACTACACTCCAACTACCCCCTAACTACACCCTAACTACCCCCACCAGACCCTGACTACACTCCAACTACCCCCTAACTACCCCCTAACTACCCACCAACTACCCCCAACAGACCCTGACTACACTCCAACTACCCCCTAACTACCCCCTAACTACACCCCTAATCACCATTTTAACGCTGTCTGTCTCTCTCTCTATCTACACCCCCTCTCTGCCCCCTCTCTCTCTCTCTCTCTCTCTCTCTCTCTCTCTCTCTCTCTCTCTCTCTCTCTCTCTCTCTCTCTCTCTGTGTGTGTGTCTGTGTCTCTCTCCCTCTCTGCCCCCTCTCTCTCTCTCTCTCTCTCTCTCTCTGTGTGTCTGTGTCTCTCTCCCTGTCTGCCCCCTCTCTCTCTCTCTCTCTCTCTCTCTCTCTCTCTCTCTCTCTCTCTCTCTGTGTGTCTGTGTCTCTCTCCCTGTCTGCCCCCCCTCTCTCTCTGTGTGTGTCTCTCTCCCTGTCTGCCCCCGCTCTCTCTCTCTCTGTGTCTCTCTCCCTGTCTGCCCTCTCTCTCTCTCTCTCTCTCTCTCTGTTTGTCTGTGTCTCTCTCCCTGTCTGCCCCCCCCTCTCTCTCTGTGTGTGTCTCTCTCCCTGTCTGCCCCCTCTCTCTCTGTGTGTCTGTGTCTCTCTCCCTGTCTGCCCCTCTCTCTCTCTCTCTCTCTCTCTCTGTGTCTGTGTCTCTCTCCCTGTCTGCCCCCTCTCTCTCTCTGTGTGTCTCTCTCCCTGTCTGCCCTCTCTCTCTCTCTCTCTCTCTCTCTCTCTCTCTCTCTGTTTGTCTGTGTCTCTCTCCCTGTCTGCCCCCCCCTCTCTCTCTCTCTGTGTCTCTCTCCCTGTCTGCCCCCTCTCTCTCTGTGTGTCTGTGTCTCTCTCCCTGTCTGCCCCCTCTCTCTTTCTCTCTCTCTCTCTCTCTCTCTCTCTCTGTGTCTGTGTCTCTCTCCCTGTCTGCCCCCTCTCTCTCTCTCTCTCTGTCTCTCTCCCTGTTTGCCCCCCCCCCCTCTCTCTCTCTCTCTCTCTCTCTCTCTGTCTCTCTCCCTGTCTGCCCTCTCTCTCTCTCTCTCTCTCTCTCCCTGTCTGCCCCCCCCTCTCTCTCTGTGTGTGTCTCTCTCCCTGTCTGCCCCCTCTCTCTCTGTGTGTCTGTGTCTCTCTCCCTGTCTGCCCCCTCTCTCTTTCTCTCTCTCTCTCTCTCTCTGTGTCTGTGTCTCTCTCCCTGTCTGCCCCCTCTCTCTCTCTCTCTCTGTCTCTCTCCCTGTTTGCCCCCTCTCTCTCTCTCTCTCTCTCTCTCTCTCTCTCTCTCTCTCTCTCTCTCTCTCTCTCTCTCTGTCTCTCTCCCTGTCTGCCCTCTCTCTCTCTCTCTCTCTCTCTCTCTCTCTCTCTCTCTCTCTCTCTCTCTCTCTCTCCCTGTCTGCCCCCTCTCTCTCTCTCTCTCTCTCTCTGTGTCTCTCTCCCTGTCTGCCCCCTCTCTCTCTCTCTCTCTGTCTCAGGTAGTGTGTCTGGCCAGGAGTCTGTTCGTCCCTGCAGTGTCAGTTTTGGAAGTGAACATGCCAGACTCTATAGACAGTCTGTGTGCAAGCCTGGCCCAGGCCTGCTCTGCAGAAATACAGCTCTCTGTCCTCCCCAGGTAACAAGGGGATGGGTGAGGGGAAGCGGAGCAGGGGTGAGGAGGAGGGGAGAGGAGGAGGGGAGCAGGGGTGAGGAAGGGTGAGGAGAAGGGGAGAGGAGGAGGGGAGCAGGGGTGAGGAGGAAGGGAGAGGAGGAGGGGGAGCAGGGGTGAGGAGGAAGGGAGAGGAGGAAG
>CM059293.1:17290000-17422500 GCA_030340665.1 Neosalanx taihuensis | reverse complement strand
TTCTAAGGTGCAGTCATCAGGATACTGCCAGAGACCAAGGTAAGTAGACCAGGGTAAGTAGACCAGGGTAAGTAGACCAGGGTAAGTAGACCAGGGTAAGTAGACCAGGGTAAGTAGACCAGGGTATGTAGACCAGGGTAAGTAGACCAGGGTATGTAGACCAGGGTAAGTAGACCAAGGTAAGTAGACCAGGGTAAGTAGACCAGGGTAAGTAGACCAGGGTAAGTAGACCAGGGCAGAGTAACAGTATGTCGACCTGGTTATGAACACCAAGCTGTTGTTTTTTTAGGAGGACCATGTTTTCCCCCAAAACCAATGTACCGAAAACCCCAGGTCACACAAAGCCTGACCACTCCAGGTAAGCTGGACAGGTAAGCTGGACATTTGGTCCAGTCATCCCAGGTGGTCCAGTGACCTCAGTACCAGCTTGACCACCTTGTGGAGGTTACTGACCCCCCCCCCCCCCCCGTACTTCCTGTGTCCACCTCCTGGTGTGTTTCTACCAAGAAGAAGTCTGCTGAGAGAATACCCATCAGACACTGGGGCGCCGAGTGTTCTACACACTCACCTGAGCACAGGCTCCTCCCCCACACCTGTCTGCTGCTGCCAATATTCAGGTAAGGCTCCTCCCACCTCACCTGGTGACAGGGGACTGCTGTTTGCTGCTGACAGCTCTCTCACTGTGTCTCTCTCACTGTGTCTTTCTCTTCCTGTCTTGCTTCATGTTTCACTCTGTCTCTGTCACCTTCTCTCTGTCTCTCTGTCTCTGTCACCTTCTCTCTGTCTCTCTGTCTCTGTGACCTTCTCTCTGTCTCTCTGTCTCTGTGACCTCTCTGTCTCTCTGTCTCTGTCACCTTCTCTCTGTCTCTCTGTCTCTGTGACCTTCTCTCTGTCTCTGTCACCTTCTCTCTGTCTCTGTCACCTTCTCTCTGTCTCTGTCACCTTCTCTCTGTCTCTGTGACCTTCTCTCTGTCTCTCTGTCTCTGTGACCTTCTCTCTGTCTCTGTCACCTTCTCTCTGTCTCTGTCACCTTCTCTCTGTCTCTCTGTCTCTGTGACCTTCTCTCTGTCTCTGTCACCTTCTCTCTGTCTCTGTGACCTTCTCTCTGTCTCTGTCACCTTCTCTCTGTCTCTGTCACCTTCTCTCTGTCTCTGTCACCTTCTCTCTGTCTCTGTGACCTTCTCTCTGTCTCTGTCACCTTCTCTCTGTCTCTGTCACCTTCTCTCTGTCTCTGTGACCTTCTCTCTGTCTCTGTCACCTTCTCTCTGTCTCTGTCACCTTCTCTCTGTCTCTGTCACCTTCTCTCTGTCTCTCTGTCTCTGTCACCTTCTCTCTGTCTCTTTTTGGGTCTTTCTCCAGGAGATGGGAAGCAGATTCTTTGTGGTCTGGGAGACCGATCTGTGTTGCTGTACATGTCCGATCTTGCTGGACCCCCTGCAGTTTACACAGGTAACAGCGATCTTCCCTCTTTACTCTGTCCATATGTAGTGTGAATCAGTTATTTAAGGTCTCAGTGTTCTGATGAAAGTTCTGAGGCTCTTCTGTAAAATATCCAAAAGTCCAAGAGGTGAGAACAGCACTGGAACTCAGCTAAGTTTGATTCAAAGTGTTTATTGGTCTTCAAGGTGAACATCCAATAAAATGTGAGCGTGGTCCCAGGTTCAAACTGGTGTATATTAATATTTTAACTGTAGTTTTCCCTTTATTAACTTGTGTTATTTTACTATTGCTGACCTCTGTTGGTCACAGTGTCTATGCTGAATCATACAGATGGTCCCTCTCTCCTTAAGCTCTTAAAGAGTAATGTCGCTCATGAGATAGATGCGAGTCCCACAGCGTAAAGTCTCTCATGCAATTTTGAACATTCCAAACATTCCAATTTTGTATATTTTCCAACAGACTGTGTGACAAATGGTTTAGTAAGGTTTCAAAATGTCCTAATGAGGAGGCTAACAAGTAACACTAGCATGATGGTAACTGTGTTAGGAGTATTATACTAGGTAGTTTAGGCAGGAAACCAACTAAAACTAGCTAGCTAAAATAACTAAATATTTAGAACAGAGGCGTCAAAAGGTGAAGAGCTTCTTAAGTAGCCCGTTCATAAATCTGAACCTGACAGTTGGTGCTGTAAATCTCCACACTGGTGCTGTCTGGGGTGTTAGCTTTCTGTCTCTTTGGGCCTAGAGTGATCTGCTGTGTATGGACAGGCCTTGTGTCCCTCTAGTTAGGGAGCTTGATCTGCTGTGTATGGACAGGCCTTGTGTCCCTCTAGTTAGGGAGCTTGATCTGCTGTGTATGGACAGGCCTTGTGTCCCTCTTAGGGAGCTTGATCTGCTGTGTATGGACAGGCCTTGTGTCCCTCTTAGGGAGCTTGATCTGCTGTGTATGGACAGGCCTTGTGTCCCTCTTAGGGAGCTTGATCTGCTGTGTATGGACAGACCTTGTGTCCCTCTAGTTAGAGAGCTTGATCTGCTGTGTATGGACAGGCCTTGTGTCCCTCTAGTTAGGGAGCTTGATCTGCTGTGTATGGACAGGCCTTGTGTCCCTCTTAGGGAGCTTGATCTGCTGTGTATGGACAGGCCTTGTGTCCCTCTTAGGGAGCTTGATCTGCTGTGTATGGACAGGCCTTGTGTCCCTCTTAGGGAGCTTGATCTGCTGTGTATGGACAGACCTTGTGTCCCTCTAGTTAGAGAGCTTGATCTGCTGTGTATGGACAGGCCTTGTGTCCCTCTAGTTAGGGAGCTTGATCTGCTGTGTATGGACAGGCCTTGTGTCCCTCTAGTTAGAGAGCTTGATCTGCTGTGTATGGACAGGCCTTGTGTCCCTCTGGCTGCTCCAGATAAGGCTCTTGGTCTAGTGCCTCACTTCTGACATTGTAAGTTATAGTTCAGACCAACTCTGAAGAGGAATGTAGTCAGTCCCATGACAAAGAGTTTCCCCTCTGGGATTAATAAAGTATTCTGAATCTGAAATCACACTCAACAATAATTACCGTTTAGTGATAAGTAGTCAACAGCTTAATATGTGGTTTACAATAATACAATAATAATGTAAGTCGCTTTGGATAAAAGCGTCTGCGAAATGAATACATGTAAATGTAAATAATATAGAATATACTTATAATAATATAGATAGAATATCCTCCCTCCCTACTCCTTCCCTTTCTCCTCTCTCCCTACTCTTTCCCTCCCTCCTCTCTCCCTACTCCTTCCCTCTCTCCTCTCTCCCTACTCCTTCCCTCTCTCCTCTCTCCCTCCTCTCTCCCCTCCTTCCTTCCACACCAAGATAGTTAAGAAGTGTTCATTACCATTACCTTTGTCATGATTTATTATGGGAACTAAATATAATCCATATTTGGTTTGACTCAGAGAAATGCTAGGTTGCTTTTGATGCTTCAGTAAGGCTATACTTTGTTAAAACTGCAGTAATCCTATTGGTTGTTTGTCCTGGCCAGCTGAATGTGACTGGAAGCTGAAAGCCTTGGGAGGAGGTTCTTAGCTTTCACTGTGGGTCTGTTAGAACAGCATGGCCTGGAAGATACCCTATCACACACACCACACACACATACACACCACACACACACATACACACCACACACACATACACACCACACACACACCACACACACACATACACACCACACACACACACACATACACACCACACACACATACACACACATACACACCACACACACATACACACCACACACATACACACCACACACACATACACACACATACACACCACACACACATACACACCACACACACACCACACACACACATACACACCACACACACACACATACACACCACACACACATACACACCACACACACATACACACCACACACACATACACCACTCACACACCCCGCAGACTGGTTAGACTGAGACTGGTTTGACAAATAAACAATTATTCTTTGTATGTGTGTGGTGTGTGTATGTGTGTGGTGTGGTGTGTGTGTGTGTGTGTGTGTGGTGTGGTGTGTGGTGTGTGGTGTGTGTGTGGTGTGTGTGTGTGGTGTGGTGTGGTGTGTGTGTGTGTGTGTGTGTGTGTGTGTGTGTGTGTGGGTGGTGTGTGTGTGTGTGTGGTGTGGTGTGTGTGTGTGTGTGTGTGTGGTGTGGTGTGATGTGTGGTGTGTGTGTGGTGTGTGTGTGTGGTGTGGTGTGTGTGTGTGTGTGTGTGTGTGTGTGTGTGTGTGGGTGGTGTGTGTGTGTGTGTGTGTGGTGTGTGTGTGTGTGATGTTTGGTGTGTGGTGTGTGTGTGTGTGGGTGTGTGGGTGTGTGTGTGTGTGTGATGTTTGGTGTGTGTGTGGTGTGTGTGTGTGGTGTGTGTGTGTGGTGTGTGTGTGGTGTGTGTGGTGTGTGTGTGTGATGTTTGGTGTGTGTGTGGTGTGTGTGTGTGGTGTGTGTGTGGTGTGTGTGGTGTGTGTGTGTGTGTAGGTCATGACAGGGCAGTGAGCAGTGTGTGTTGGAGCCACAGCAGACAGTGGTGGCTGAGTGCATCAGAGGACCGAAGCATCAAGATCTGGTCCAGCAGCCCTGAGCAACAGCCTGTCATCACTATGGTGGAGCACACACACACCTTACTACACACACCTTACTACACACACACACACCTTACTACACACACCTTACTACACACACCTTACTACACACACCTTACTACACACACCTTACTACACACACCTTACTACACACACACACACCTCACTACACACACCTCACTACACACACCTTACTACACACACCTTACTACACACACCTCACTACACACACCTTACTACACACACACACACCTCACTACACACACCTTACTACACACACACACACCTCACTACACACACCTCACTACACACACCTTACTACACACACCTTACTACACACACCTCACTACACACACACCTTACTACACACACCTTACTAAACACACACACACCTTACTACACACACCTTACTAAACACACACACACACACCTTACTACACACACCTTACTAAACACACACACACCTCACTACACACACACACACCTTACTACACACACCTTACTAAACACACACACACCTCACTACACACACCTCACTACACACACACACCTTACTACACACACCTTACTACACACACCTTACTACACACACACACACACCTCACTACACACACCTCACTACACACACACACCTCACTACACACACACACACCTTACTACACACACCTTACTACACAGACACACACACACACACACACACAGCTCTGAGCCTAACCTCACTATGGTTGAGCACACCTTACTACACACACCACACTACACACCTTACTACACACACACACACACACCTTACTACACACACAACACTACACACACACACCTTACTACACACACACACACACACAGCTCTGAGCCTTACCTCACTATGGTTGAGCACACACACACACACACCTCACACACACACCATACACACACACACTCCTCACTATCCAACTCCCCTTTATTCCCCTATCCCCTTCCCCCATCCTCCCACCTCTCCTCCATCTCCGTCCTCCTCTTTCCCTTCCCCCCTCCCCCCATCCTCCCACCCCTCCTCCATCTCCGTCTCCTCCCCCTCCTCCCTCCTCCCATCCCCAGGATTCTCTTTCATGAGTCCCTTTTTCCACACATTCCTCAGTGTGCAGCCCCAGTGAAACCTCCTAACACAACCTGGAAGACACACAGCTCTGCTGGAGACAGGGAGGGGGGGGGGGAGATCTTCTGATAAATATAGAAGAGCTCCCTTAAACACACTCATGATGGAACAATCAGCAGGACACCCGTATTCACTGTAACTTCCCACTTCCTGCCCAGACAGACCGCGATGCTCTGGTCGCTCACTGGGGTTGAGTTTCATGATGACATCATTTTGTTGATTAGCTCTTTGTTGTCCTCTAGGCGGCTGACAGGTTCCCTAAGCCAGTCAGAGTAGCTCAGTTCTACTACTTGGATCGTTTCCTGCTGCTGGCGTCCGGCCCCTCCTTGCTCCTCTACCTGCTGCACCTGGACGGCTCCCGAGACTCCATCAAAAGGTCAAGGGTCGGCCAGACCTCAGGGTTCACTGTTCAAAGTTCATAGTTTACTGTTCAGGGCTCAGAGTGTGTAGTCAGTGTGTGTGTGTGTGTGTGTGTGTGTGTGTGTGTGTGTGTGTAGTCAGTGTGTGTGTAAATAGTCAGTGTGTGTGTAAGGTCAGTGTGTGTGTGTGTGTGTGTGTATTCAGTGTGTGTGTGTGTGTAAATAGTCAGTGTGTGTGTATATTCAGTGTGTGTGTGTGTAAATAGTCAGTGTGTGTGTATATTCAGTGTGTGTGTGTGTGTGTGTGTATATTCAGTGTGTGTGTAAGTAGTCAGTGTGTGTGTATATTCAGTGTGTGTGTGTGTGTATATTCAGTGTGTGTGTAAATAGTCAGTGTGTGTGTATATATTCAGTGTGTGTGTGTGTGTGTATATTCAGTGTGTGTGTAAATAGTCAGTGTATGTGTATAGTCAGTGTGTGTGTAAATAGTCAGTGTGTGTGTATAGTCAGTGTGTGTGTAAATAGTCAGTGTGTGTGTATAGTCAGTGTGTGTGTGTGTGTGTATAGTCAGTGTGTGTGTGTGTGTGTGTGTGTGTGTGTGTGTGTGTGTGTATAGTCAGTGTGTGTGTGTGTATAGTCAGTGTGTGTGTAAATAGTCAGTGTGTGTGTATAGTCAGTGTGTGTGTATAGTCAGTGTGTGTGTATAGTCAGTGTGTGTGTAAATAGTCAGTGTGTGTGTAAATAGTCAGTGTGTGTGTATAGTCAGTGTGTGTGTAAATAGTCAGTGTGTGTGTAAATAGTCAGTGTGTGTGTATAGTCAGTGTGTGTGTGCTCAGAGTGTGTGATGGTCTGCTGTTCCCCAGGTATCAGCAGAGGAGTGCTGTCCAGCTGGCCTGTCACCTCCACACCTCTCCCTCCACAGACATCACCGCTCTGGATGCTGTCAACAGCTTCCACTCCTGTATCCTCCCTCAACCACCACTCTCAACTCTCATGTGGGTCAGAACTCTCAACTGGGTCAGAAGCTTTACTGAGGTCAGAACCTTTATCTGGGTCAGAACTCTCACCTGGGCTTAGAACCTTCACCTGGGCTTACAACTCTCACCTGGGCTTAGAACCTTCACCTGGGCCAGGTCAGGGTTGGGTTTTAAAATGAAATATAATCTTAAATGGATCAGAACAGTGTTGTAAAGATAACAGTGTTATCAGTCCTGATAGTTCTATTGATGTGAGTGGTTTTATGAGTGCCTGATCCTTCTGACTGGCTCAGCTACAAGTCACTGTGCTGCTTCCACAGCCCAGGAATTCTCCACCCCCTCCTAGTTAAAAATGCATTATGCTTTTATTATCTAATAAATCCAGTCAACCTACAAGGCCATTTATAGCAATGTTTGGAAGAGTGTCTGCTTCTTGAGTGTTCCACACCATTGTACTGCTTGGCCAGAGACACAATGGAAAGTAAGTCTGAGATAGTTGGTAAGAATTTCCACTGTGTCTGTCTAGGATTATTCATAACTATGCTGAAGGTAAGATGTCAGTGAAGAAAGGCCTGTACACAGGTTAACCCTAACTATCTCAGGTTAACCCTAACTATCTCAGGTTAACCCTAACTATCTCAGGTTAACCCTAACTATCTCAGTTTAACCCTAACTATCTCAGGTTAACCCTAACTATCTCAGTTTAACCCTAACTATCTCAGGTTAACCCTAACTATCTCAGTTTAACCCTAACTATCTCAGGTAAACCCTATCTATCTCAGGTTAACCCTAATTATCTCAGGTAAACCCTAACTATCTCAGTTTAACCCTAACTATCTCAGGTTAACCCTAACCATCTCAGTTTAACCCTAACTATCTCAGGTTAACCCTAACTATCTCAGTTTAACCCTAACTATCTCAGGTTAACCCTAATTATCTCAGGTAAACCCTAACTATCTCAGTTTAACCCTAACTATCTCAGGTTAACCCTAACCATCTCAGTTTAACCCTAACTATCTCAGGTTAACCCTAACTATCTCAGGTTAACCCTAACTATCTCAGGTTAATCCTAACTCACTGAGGTTAATGTACTTCCTAGATATTAACATGGTCCTATACAGGTGAACCCTACAGGTGAACCCTACTACATGGACAGGTAGATGTGGCTGTGTATGCTGGAGAATGACCAAGTGATCATGTGTCTATCTGATGGTGTTGGTCCTTAGCTGTGTTCAGACCTGGTTCTGGCGTGTGGGGCGGATCGTTCTCTCCAGGTGATGGACCTGAACCAGGAGACGGTGGCAGCACATGTCCCTGAGGCCCACAGCAGAGCTGGCCACCACATCACACTGAACCAGGTGAGCCTGGCTGCTGGGTCTACTGGTACACCTCTGTCCATTCATCTGATGGAGTTAGATAGAGGAGGGCTGTCTCCATTCATCTGTTAGATAGGGGAGGGCTGTCTCCATTCATCTGATTGAGTTAGATAGGAGTGAGCTGTCTCTATTCATCTGATAGAGACAGATAGGTGAGAGAGGGCTGTCTCCATTCATCTGTTAGATAGGGGAGGGCTGTCTCCATTCATCTGATGGAGTTAGATAGGATTGAGCTGTCTCTATTCATCTGATAGAGACAGATAGGTGAGAGAGGGCTGTCTCCATTCATCTGATAGATAGGGGATGGCTGTCTCTATTCATCTGATATTGACGTGAAGAGAATCCTGCCTACCTACACGTTGCCCTGGTAACCATTGGCCCCACCACGTCATCATCGTGGGTTGGTGGGATTCGGTTGGATTAGGTTGGATTAGGCTGGATTAGGCTGGATTAGGTTGGATTAGGCTGGATTAGGATGGATTAGTTTGGTAAACATCTCCTGGTGGCTGGGATTAACACAGAGAGGCATCTCCAGGGTGGGAGCCACTCTCCCACCCTGGCTCCTCCCCTGCTGCACCCATCCACACGCAGGCCAGCCTTTGTGTGCAGTGCATTGTGGGGCAGGGGGCCATGTGTTGACTCAGTGGTGTAGTTGCATCAGTGTGGGATCCTGGCTTTAGGAGGTGAAGGGGGGGCTGGCTGCCTGGTGGATTTGAGGGTCCAGTGTTTGAGGGGGACTGTTGTCTTGGGGATGGATAGCCTCTCCCAGGGGGGGTCGGGGGGCCGCAGGGTCGGGGGGCTGGAGCCCGGAGTGTTAATACACGAGGATCAGAGGGGATTGAGTCTGCCTGGAAACAGCACACATAACACCATCCCTCTCCTCCAGAGCTGCTTTCACCTCATCCTCCTTCACGTTCTCCTGAGGTGGAGAATAAGGACATCTAAAGGATATCTGGGGTTCTGAGATATGACCCCTGTCTGTCTCTGTCTGTCTGTCTCTGTCTGTCTGTCTCTATCAGTCTGTCTCTGTCTGTCTGTCTCTATCAGTCTGTCTCTATCTGTCTGTCTCTATCAGTCTGTCTCTATTTGTCTGTCTCTATCTGTCTGTCTCTATCAGTCTGTCTCTGTCTGTCTGTCTCTATCAGTCTGTCTCTATCTGTCTGTCTCTATCAGTCTGTCTCTATTTGTCTGTCTCTATCTGTCTGTCTCTATCAGTCTGTCTCTGTCTGTCTGTCTCTATCTGTCTGTCTCTATCAGTCTGTCTCTATCTGTCTGTCTCTGTCTGTCTGTCTCTATCTGTCTGTCTCTATCAGTCTGTCTCTATCAGTCTGTCTCTGTCTGTCTGTCTCTATCTGTCTGTCTCTATCAGTCTGTCTCTATCTGTCTGTCTCTGTCTGTCTGTCTCTATCAGTCTGTCTCTATCAGTCTGTCTCTATCAGTCTGTCTCTGTCTGTCTGTCTCTATCTGTCTGTCTCTATCAGTCTGTCTCTATCAGTCTGTCTCTATCAGTCTGTCTCTATCTGTCTGTCTCTGTCTGTCTCTATCAGTCTGTCTCTATCTGTCTGTCTCTATCTGTCTGTCTCTATCTGTCTGTCTCTATCAGTCTGTCTCTATCTGTCTGTCTCTGTCTGTCTGTCTCTATCAGTCTGTCTCTTTGTCTCTGTCTGTCTCTTTGTCTTTGTCTGTCTCTTTGTCTTTGTCTGTCTCTGTCTGTCTCTTTGTCACTGTCTCTTTGTCTCTGTCTGTCTCTGTCTGTCTCTTTGTCTTTGTCTGTCTCTGTCTGTCTCTTTGTCACTGTCTCTTTGTCTCTGTCTGTCTCTGTCTGTCTGTCTCTATCAGTCTGTCTGTCTCTATCTGTCTGTCTCTTTGTCTCTGTCTCTTTGTCTCTGTCTGTCTCTGTCTGTCTCTTTGTCTCTGTCTCTTTGTCTCTGTCTGTCTCTGTCTGTCTCTTTGTCACTGTCTCTAATATGACCAAATTGTACATTCTACAAGAAGATTATACAGTTGTTTTTGTATTATCTTTATTCATGTAAATTAAAGTTTTCGTTCAAGAGAAAGACTGAGAAAAAGTGTAAGAGAGAGACTGAGACTGAACGAAAGAGTGAAAGATGAAGTGAGAGAGATTGAAACATAGAAAGGGGGGAAAGATAAAGTGCAAGAGAGTGAAAGAAAAAAAAGTGAGAGACTGAGAGACTGAAAGAGAGACAGCAACTGAGAGAGTGAAAGAGACTGAAAGAGAGAGTAAAAGAGAGAGACAGAGAGACTGAAAGAGAGAGTAAAAGAGAGAGTAAAAGAGAGAGTAAAAGAGAGTAAAAGAGAGAGTAAAAGAGAGGGTAAAAGCAGTATATTCCTGTAGGAACTACCAGGAGGGCTGGAAAACAACCACACATTAGTTTCCATTCCATCAGAGAAACACTGGCTGGTTTTAGGCCTCAGCCTCCCTCCCTTCCCCCCCAATTCCTCCTCCCATTACAGTCTTTCTCTCAGCCTCCCTCCACTTTTCAGATTCAGAATACTTTATTGATCCCGGGGGAAACTCCATCGCAGCAACGGAACACAGTCTCACACAGGGGTAAGGCAGGGGTAAGGATGTGAGGTGAAAGAGAAGTGCACACAGGGAGAGAGGGGTGGGGGCAAAAACGGTAGGTGAATCCACACACGGGGGGGGGGGCTTGGATAAATGATTATGTACAGACTATACAATTACACTCTTCTCACTCTTCTTCTTTATTTTATGTGTGTGTGTGTGTGCGTTAGGGTGCATCAAATTTCAATGGGAATTTTTTTTTTGAATAATATCAATTTGGCTGGCATTCCATTTTTTTCCAATGAACATAAAAATGTCTTCTGCAAAGTTTTGAGGAAATCCATTGAGATTTAGGGGTGCCACCTCACATGTAAACTTTTGTACATTTTCGAAAAATGTGAAATTTCTAGCCTTAATTGCCAAAAGGTTTACCTGGAAATGTTAAGTACAGTGAACTCTTATACAACAACATTCTCTATAGGGTTATCAAAGTAAATATATTTGTATGTGGCCACTCTGTCGGTCTTCATGCTGGCCAAGAAGCTAGGTGTTCAGGGTTATCAATCAGCTTCTCAACATTTGGAGGCCACAGTGGAAATGTGGCATCAAGTCTGCACTCCATTTTCTCCAATTGTTTCACTGCAGCCTCACTGACTATCTATGACTACAAATCTTTCAAATTACAAAGACAAAACCACATATTTGGTAGTAATGTATAATAGGAATATAAATAACAACTAAAAACATAAAGATCACCTCAGAGTTCTTAAGTTGCAGTCTTTGTTTACCTAAAATCTCCATGGCGACCACTGAGCACTGTTCACCACTTTATTCCACAAAAACAGATTTTTTTTGCATGTGTTGTTTTTAACAACACTTTTAACACCCAGCCATATCAAAATTCAAGAATTGTGTTTTTTGATGCACCCTAATGTGCGTGTATGTGTGTGTGTGTGTGTGTGTGTGTGTGTGTGTGTGTGTGTGTGTGTGTGTGTGTGTGTGTACAGGGCTCGATGTTCAGCTGTCAGACTCCAGACTCTTACAACCTGTTCCTCACCAGTGCGGTCACAGATGGGCTGAAACTGTGGGACCTGCGCTCTCTCAGGTGAGAAACCCCCTCCCCTCTCTTTACACCCCTACCCTTCACCCCCCTCCCCTCTCTTTACACCCCTACCCTCTCTTTACACCCCTACCCTCTCTTTACACCCCTACCCTTTACACCCCTCCCCTCTCTTTACACCCCTCCCCTCTCTTTACACCCCTCCCCTCTCTTTACACCCCTACCCTTCACCCCCCTTCCCTCTCTTTACACCCCTCCCCTCTCTTTACACCCCTACCCTTCACCCCCCTCCCCTCTCTTTACACCCCTCCCCTCTCTTTACACCCCTACCCTTCACCCCCCTCCCCTCTCTTTACACCCCTACCCTTCACCCCCCTCCCCTCTCTTTACACCCCTACCCTTCACCCCCCTCCCCTCTCTTCACCCCCTCCCCTCTCTTTACACCCCTACCCTTCACCCCCCTCCCCTCTCTTTACACCCCTCCCCTCTCTTTACACCCCTACCCTTCACCCCCCTCCCCTCTCTTCACCCCCTCCCCTCTCTTTACACCCCTACCCTTCACCCCCCTCCCCTCTCTTCACCCCCTCCCCTCTCTTTACACCCCTCCCCTCTCTTTACACCCCTACCCTTCACCCCCCTCCCCTCTCTTTACACCCCTACCCTTCCCCCCCCCTCTCTTTACACCCCTACCCTTCACCCCCTCCCCTCTCTTTACACCCCTACCCTTCACCCCCTCCCCTCTCTTTACACCCCTCCCCTCTCTTTACACCCCTCCCCTCTCTTTACACCCCTACCCTTCACCCCCCTCCCCTCTCTTTACACCCCTCCCCTCTCTTTACACCCCTCCCCTCTCTTTACACCCCTACCCTTCACCCCCCTCCCCTCTCTTTACACCCCTCCCCTCTCTTTACACCCCTACCCTTCACCCCCCTCCCCTCTCTTTACACCCCTCCCCTCTCTTTACACCCCTACCCTTCACCCCCCTCCCCTCTCTTTACACCCCTACCCTTCCCCCCCCCCCTCTCTTTACACCCCTACCCTTCACCCCCTCCCCTCTCTTTACACCCCTACCCTTCACCCCCCTCCCCTCTCTTTACACCCCTCCCCTCTCTTTACACCCCTACCCTTCACCCCCCTCCCCTCTCTTTACACCCCTACCCTCTCTTTACACCCCTACCCTCTCTTTACACCCCTACCCTTTACACCCCTCCCCTCTCTTTACACCCCTCCCCTCTCTTTACACCCCTCCCCTCTCTTTACACCCCTACCCTTCACCCCCCTTCCCTCTCTTTACACCCCTCCCCTCTCTTTACACCCCTACCCTTCACCCCCCTCCCCTCTCTTTACACCCCTCCCCTCTCTTTACACCCCTACCCTTCACCCCCCTCCCCTCTCTTTACACCCCTACCCTTCACCCCCCTCCCCTCTCTTTACACCCCTACCCTTCACCCCCCTCCCCTCTCTTCACCCCCTCCCCTCTCTTTACACCCCTACCCTTCACCCCCCTCCCCTCTCTTTACACCCCTCCCCTCTCTTTACACCCCTACCCTTCACCCCCCTCCCCTCTCTTCACCCCCTCCCCTCTCTTTACACCCCTACCCTTCACCCCCCTCCCCTCTCTTCACCCCCTCCCCTCTCTTTACACCCCTCCCCTCTCTTTACACCCCTACCCTTCACCCCCCTCCCCTCTCTTTACACCCCTACCCTTCCCCCCCCCTCTCTTTACACCCCTACCCTTCACCCCCTCCCCTCTCTTTACACCCCTACCCTTCACCCCCTCCCCTCTCTTTACACCCCTCCCCTCTCTTTACACCCCTCCCCTCTCTTTACACCCCTACCCTTCACCCCCCTCCCCTCTCTTTACACCCCTCCCCTCTCTTTACACCCCTCCCCTCTCTTTACACCCCTACCCTTCACCCCCCTCCCCTCTCTTTACACCCCTCCCCTCTCTTTACACCCCTACCCTTCACCCCCCTCCCCTCTCTTTACACCCCTCCCCTCTCTTTACACCCCTACCCTTCACCCCCCTCCCCTCTCTTTACACCCCTACCCTTCCCCCCCCCCCTCTCTTTACACCCCTACCCTTCACCCCCTCCCCTCTCTTTACACCCCTACCCTTCACCCCCCTCCCCTCTCTTTACACCCCTCCCCTCTCTTTACACCCCTACCCTTCACCCCCCTCCCCTCTCTTTACACCCCTCCCCTCTCTTTACACCCCTCCCCTCTCTTTACACCCCTACCCTTCACCCCCCTCCCCTCTCTTTACACCCCTCCCCTCTCTTTACACCCCTACCCTTCACCCCCCTCCCCTCTCTTTACACCCCTCCCCTCTCTTTACACCCCTCCCCTCTCTTTACACCCCTACCCTTCACCCCCCTCCCCTCTCTTTACACCCCTCCCCTCTCTTTACACCCCTACCCTTCACCCCCCTCCCCTCTCTTTACACCCCTCCCCTCTCTTTACACCCCTACCCTTCACCCCCCTCCCCTCTCTTTACACCCCTACCCTTCACCCCCCTCCCCTCTCTTTACACCCCTCCCCTCTCTTTACACCCCTACCCTTCACCCCCCTCCCCTCTCTTTACACCCCTCCCCTCTCTTTACACCCCTACCCTTCACCCCCCTCCCCTCTCTTTACACCCCTACCCTTCACCCCCCTCCCCTCTCTTTACACCCCTCCCCTCTCTTTACACCCCTACCCTTCACCCCCCTCCCCTCTCTTTACACCCCTACCCTTCACCCCCCTCCCCTCTCTTTACACCCCTCCCCTCTCTTTACACCCCTACCCTTCACCCCCCTCCCCTCTCTTTACACCCCTACCCTTCACCCCCCTGTCCCTGTCCCTTCCCTCCCTTTACCCCCCTTCCCTCCATTTCCCCCCAGTCCCTCCCTTTACCCCCATCTCTTCCTTTACCCTCTATCCCTCCCTTTACCCCCTTCCCTCCATTTACCTCTAATCCTTGTCTTTACCCTCCCCCCTCTTTTTACCCCCCCATCCCTCCCTGTACCCCCCTTTACCCCCCTTCCCTCCCTTGGTCCCTCTCTCACTCTCTATGCCTCTTTCTGTCTCTTTCTCTCCCTCTGTCTCTCTCAGTCCTGTCTCTTAGTCTCTCTCTAACCTTCTCCCTCCTCACCTATTATCTTTGTCTCATTGTTGTCTCTCCTGTCTCTCTCTCCTCTCACATTCCCTCTCACCCTTTCAGGAAAACGTCAAGATGAAATGTTAGATGTTCCCTGCCGTCATCATTCAGACTGAATGTCTGTGTGCGCTGGCTGGTGGAAATGTCTGACTTCTATTATTGATTTACCACGTCACAGGAATGGACTGTTGGGTTAGGATCAAGGTTATGGAATGTTTGGGGGTTAGGATCAAGGTTATGGATGTTTGGGGGTTAGGATCAAGGTTATGGAATGTTTGGGGGTTAGGATCAAGGTTATGGAATGTTTGGGGGTTAGGATCAAGGTTATGGAATGTTTGGGGGTTAGGATCAAGTTTATGGAATGTTTGGGGGTTAGGATCAAGTTTATGGAATGTTTGGGGGTTAGGATCAAGGTTATGGAATGTTTGGGGGTTAGGATCAAGGTTATGGAATGTTTGGGGTTAGGATCAAGGTTATGGAATGTTTGGGGTTAGGATCAAGGTTATGAAATGTTTGGGGGTTAGGATCAAGGTTATGGAATGTTTGGGGTTAGGATAAGGGTTGCTTGATCTGTTCTGTTCTTTCCTTGTCAGGTGTGTGCGTCGCTATGGTAACCACCTGAACCGCTGCCACCGCTGCACATGTGACTTTTCCCCCTGCGGACGCTTCATCTGCTCTGGCTCTGAGGACGGCTGTGTGAGTAACATCAACCATGCTAATGTTGCTAGCCCCAACCCTGGTAACCATGCTAATGTTGCTAGCCCAAACCTCTGGTAACCATGCTAATGTTGCTAGCCCAAACCTCTGGTAACCATGCTAATGTTGCTAGCCCCAACCCTGGTAACCATGCTAATGTTGCTAGCCCCAACCCTGGTAACCATGCTAATGTTGCTAGCCCCAACCCTGGTAACCATGCTAATGTTGCTAGCCCAAACCCTGGTAACCATGCTAATGTTGCTAGCCCCAACCCTGGTAACCATGCTAATGTTGCTAGCCCCAACCCTGGTAACCATGCTAATGTTGCTAGCCCCAACCCTGGTAACCATGCTAATGTTGCTAGCCCCAACCCTGGTAACCATGCTAATGTTGCTAGCCCCAACCCTGGTAACCATGCTAATGTTGCTAGCCCAAACCTCTGGTAACCATGCTAATGTTGCTAGCCCCAACCCTGGTAACCATGCTAATGTTGCTAGCCCAAACCTCTGGTAACCATGCTAATGTTGCTAGCCCCAACCCTGGTAACCATGCTAATGTTGCTAGCCCCAACCCTGGTAACCATGCTAATGTTGCTAGCCCCAACCCTGGTAACCATGCTAATGTTGCTAGCCCCAACCCTGGTAACCATGCTAATGTTGCTAGCCCCAACCCTGGTAACCATGCTAATGTTGCTAGCCCAAACCTCTGGTAACCATGCTAATGTTGCTAGCCCAAACCTCTGGTAACCATGCTAATGTTGCTAGCCCCAACCCTGGTAACCATGCTAATGTTGCTAGCCCCAACCCTGGTAACCATGCTAATGTTGCTAGCCCCAACCCTGGTAACCATGCTAATGTTGCTAGCCCAAACCTCTGGTAACCATGCTAATGTTGCTAGCCCAAACCTCTGGTAACCATGCTAATGTTGCTAGCCCCAACCCTGGTAACCATGCTAATGTTGCTAGCCCCAACCCTGGTAACCATGCTAATGTTGCTAGCCCCAACCCTGGTAACCATGCTAATGTTGCTAGCCCCAACCCTGGTAACCATGCTAATGTTGCTAGCCCCAACCCTGGTAACCATGCTAATGTTGCTAGCCCAAACCTCTGGTAACCATGCTAATTTTGCTAGCCCAAACCTCTGGTCTGATCCTCCTGGTCCTGGACAGGGTCTCACCCTCCTGGTCCTGGACAGGGTCTGATCCTCCTGGTCCTGGACAGGGTCTCACCCTCCTGGTCCTGGACAGGGTCTCACCCTCCTGGTCCTGGACAGGGTCTCACCCTCCTGGTCCTGGACAGGGTCTCACCTCAGGTGTGCAGGGGTCAGAGGGTCAGGCAGGGGTCAGAGGGTCAGTGTTGATGAGCAGGGTGGTCAGGATGATTGATGAGTCACCTAAGTGAGACAGGTGGAACTGTGTGACATCTGTGACCTCTGCTACCTGGACGCACCCTGAGAAACAATTTATAACCTTTGAGTGTGTGTGTGTGTGTGTGTGTGTCTGTAAGGGACAGAGTGTGTGTGTGTGTGTGTGTGTGTGTGCGTGTGTGCATGTGTGTGTGTGCATGTGAGTGTGTGTGTGTGCGTGTGTGTGTGTGCATGTGAGTGTGTGTGTGTGTGTATTTACCGAAAATGTAAATAAAAACTGCTAAACTCCCAGTCAAGCTGCAGCTGAATAAATATTGCTCCATTTGAACTCTCACACCAAGCCAGCAGTGTAGAGCTGCACTCATAAATGTCTGGAACAGTAAAATCTATGAGATACAGATGAATTCCTAATAAATATTACAGTCGTGTATTTTATCCAGCTTCTCATAGAAGTAGTGCATATAGAAAGTAATGCAAAGCACTGTGAAAAAGGATGCAAAAACATGATCTATTGGAATAAACCTGAACACACTGCAACAATGTCACAATCTGAGGAACAGGGAATCAACCTTTTATGATCGTTGACATCGTATCTGTATCTTACATTTATCTATTTATCAGATACTTTTATCCAAAGTGACTTCCAAGAGAGAGTTTTACAAAAGAGCATCGGTCACTGATCATATCAGCGTGATGATCCCCAAACACAGCAGGTAGTCAGATGATGAAACATACATCGGAAGAGCCACAAGAGCATTTCAGTTAAACAAGTTGCAATTACGTAGTATGCAACTCAAACAGGAAATAATTTACCTGTCCTGTAGAAAAGCAAGTTATAATAATGTAATATACATCACTGCGAGTACAACAATTCCAAATCGGGTTAGAACTGGACGAAAGAGCAACAAGGCTCTCAATAAGAGTAGTTATGACCCTGGGGGTAACTAACTTTAGGTCCAGCAGTCTTTCCTAAGTACTGTTAAACTCCTGAACAAGTCTTTTCTTGAAGGTGAGGAGACAGTCAGTGTTTCTGATGGAGGTGGGGAGTTGATTCCACTATTTGAACACATATTTATTTGTTTTTATTTTCTATTATCCCACTCACACATACCTTATATGTTATATCATTAGTGTTTGTTAGACTCCTTATTATATGTTATAATATCCATTTAAATAATATATTGTGCCTTCACTGTGGATTACTTTGGAAATATTCTTTAACATAAATATTCATGCCAATTAGGTATTCTGGACTGATGTGAGAGAGAGGATGGAAAGAGAGAGAGAGAGTGTAGAGAGATGATAGAGAGAGAAGGTTGAGAGAGCATAAAGAAAGAAAGGAAGAGAGAAAGAAAGAACTGTTCTTCTCAACAGTGTGAACTTGCTTTTCAGGGTTCTATCCATCCTGATGCTATTTCCTGCTTTATCTTTCCTGATGTGTGTGTGTCTGTGTGTGTGTTCGAGTGTCTGTATGTGTGCATGCACGATCCTGTGTGTGTGTGCCTCAGAGTGTGTTCAGTAAGTGTGTTTGTGTTTCCTTCAGTGTGTGTGTGTTCAGTGAGTGTGTGTGTGTTTCCTTCAGTGTGTGTGTGTTCAGTGAGTGTGTTTGTGTTTCCTTCAGTGTGTGTGTTCAGTTAGTGTGTTTGTGTTTCCTTCAGTGTGTGTGTGTTCAGTGAGTGTGTGTGTGTTTCCTTCAGTGTGTGTGTTCAGTTAGTGTGTTTGTGTTTCCTTCAGTGTGTGTGTTCAGTGAGTGTGTTTGTGTTTCCTTCAGTGTGTGTGTGTTCAGTGAGTGTGTGTGTGTGTTTCCTTCAGTGTGTGTGTGTTCAGTGAGTGTGTGTGTGTTTCCTTCAGTGTGTGTGTTCAGTGAGTGTGTGTGTGTTTCCTTCAGTGTGTGTGTTCAGTGAGTGTGTGTGTGTTTCCTTCAGTGTGTGTGTTCAGTGAGTGTGTTTGTGTTTCCTTCAGTGTGTGTGTTCAGTGAGTGTGTGTGTGTTTCCTTCAGTGTGTGTGTTCAGTGAGTGTGTTTGTGTTTCTTTCAGTGTGTGTGTGTTCAGTGAGTGTGTGTGTGTTTCCTTCAGTGTGTGTGTGTTCAGTGAGTGTGTGTGTGTGTTTCCTTCAGTGTGTGTGTTCAGTTAGTGTGTTTGTGTTTCCTTCAGTGTGTGTGTTCAGTGAGTGTGTGTGTGTTTCCTTCAGTGTGTGTGTGTTCAGTTAGTGTGTTTGTGTTTCCTTCAGTGTGTGTGTGTTCAGTGAGTGTGTTTGTGTTTCCTTCAGTGTGTGTGTTCAGTGAGTGTGTGTGTGTTTCCTTCAGTGTGTGTGTTCAGTTAGTGTGTTTGTGTTTCCTTCAGTGTGTGTGTTCAGTGAGTGTGTGTGTGTTTCCTTCAGTGTGTGTGTTCAGTGAGTGTGTGTGTGTTTCCTTCAGTGTGTGTGTTCAGTGAGTGTGTTTGTGTTTCCTTCAGTGTGTGTGTGTTCAGTTAGTGTGTTTGTGTTTCCTTCAGTGTGTGTGTGTTCAGTGAGTGTGTGTGTGTTTCCTTCAGTGTGTGTGTGTTCAGTTAGTGTGTGTGTGTTTCCTTCAGTGTGTGTGTGTTCAGTTAGTGTGTTTGTGTTTCCTTCAGTGTGTGTGTGTTCAGTGAGTGTGTTTGTGTTTCCTTCAGTGTGTGTGTTCAGTGAGTGTGTGTGTGTTTCCTTCAGTGTGTGTGTTCAGTTAGTGTGTTTGTGTTTCCTTCAGTGTGTGTGTTCAGTGAGTGTGTTTGTGTTTCCTTCAGTGTGTGTGTGTTCAGTGAGTGTGTTTGTGTTTCCTTCAGTGTGTGTGTGTTCAGTGAGTGTGTGTGTGTTTCCTTCAGTGTGTGTGTTCAGTTAGTGTGTTTGTGTTTCCTTCAGTGTGTGTGTGTTCAGTGAGTGTGTTTGTGTTTCCTTCAGTGTGTGTGTGTTCAGTGAGTGTGTGTGTGTTTCCTTCAGTGTGTGTGTTCAGTTAGTGTGTTTGTGTTTCCTTCAGTGTGTGTGTGTTCAGTGAGTGTGTTTGTGTTTCCTTCGGTGTGTGTGTGTGTTCAGTGAGTGTGTGTGTGTTTCCTTCAGTGTGTGTGTTCAGTGAGTGTGTGTGTGTTTCCTTAAGTGTGTGTGTTCAGTGAGTCTGTTTGTGTTTCCTTCAGTGTGTGTGTTCAGTGAGTGTGTGTGTGTTTCCTTCAGTGTGTGTGTGTTCAGTGAGTGTGTGTTTCCTTCAGTGTGTGTGTTAGAGCAGCAAGCAGGCTGAAATATGAACACTGATGGTTGATATTAATCTCGGAGACTCCAAGCCTGAAGAATGAGAGCAGGGAGCGTCTCCAAGGACATCTCAGTGTTTCCTGGAAGCAGCAGTGTGGTAGTGGGAGAGCAGCTCGGGGACATTTGGACTTGTCTTAAGATTTCACAAGACAATCATGGAAAAAAGAACTCCCATCCTCTAAAAGGAAACCCTCCCACATACTCAACCTAGAACCTGACCTGTAGAACCTGACCTGTAGAACCTAACCTGTAGAACCTAACCTGTAGAACCTAACCTGTAGAGCTTAACCTGTAGAGCTTAACTTGTAGAGCTTAACCTGTAGAACCTAACCTGTAGAGCTTAACCTGTAGAACCTAACCTGTAGAGCTTAACCTGTAGAGCTTAACCTGTAGAACCTAACCTGTAGAGCTTAACCTGTAGAACCTAACCTGTAGAGCTTAACCTGTAGAGCTTAACCTGTAGAACCTAACCTGTAGAGCTTAACCTGTAGAACCTAACCTGTAGAGCTTAACCTGTAGAGCTTAACCTGTAGAACCTAACCTGTAGAACCTACCCTGTAGAACCTAACCTGTAGAGCTTAACCTGTAGAGCTTAACCTGTAGATCTTAACCTGTAGAACCTAACCTGTAGAACCTAACCTGTAGAACCTACCCTGTAGAACCTAACCTGTAGAACCTAACCTGTAGAGCTTAACCTGTAGAGCTTAACCTGTAGAACCTAACATGTAGAGCTTAACCTGTAGAGCTTAACCTGTAGAACCTGACCTGTAGAACCTAACCTGTAGAACCTAACGTGTAGAACCTAACCTGTGGAACCTAGCTTGTAGAACCTAACCAATACAACCTAACATAATAATGATTGATGATGACTATAACTTTGTGACACCAGTTATTCCTAGACCCAGCCTTTATCCCTAATAAATAATGTGGTGTGGATGTGCAGTAGAAGTGGTGTGGATGTGCAGTAGATGTGGTGTGGATGTGCAGTAGATGTGGTGTGGATGTGCAGTAGATGTGGTGTGGATGTGCAGTAAATGTGTTGTGGATGTGCAGTAGACGTGTTGTGGATGTGCAGTAGACGTGTTGTGGATGAGCAGTAGATGTGTTGTGGATGTGCAGTAGATGTGTTGTGGATGAGCAGTAGATGTGTTGTGGATGTGCAGTAGATGTGTTGTGGATGTGCAGTAGATGTGGTGTGGATGTGCAGTAGATGTGTTGTGAATGTGCAGTAGATGTGTTGTGAATGTGCAGTAGATGTGTTGTGGATGTGCAGTAGATGTGTTGTGGATGTGCAGTAGATGTGTTGTGAATGTGCAGTAGATGTGTTGTGGATGTGCAGTAGATGTGTTTGGTGTGGATGTGCAGTAGATGTGTTGTGGATGTGCAGTAGATGTGTTGTGGATGTGCAGTAGATGTGTTGTGGATGTGCAGTAGATGTGGTGTGGATGTGCAGTAGATGTGGTGTGGATGTGCAGTAGATGTGGTGTGGATGTGCAGTAGATGTGTTGTGGATGTGCAGTAGATGTGTTGTGGATGTGCAGTAGACGTGTTGTGGATGTGCAGTAGACGTGTTGTGGATGAGCAGTAGATGTGGTGTGGATGTGCAGTAGATGTGTTGTGGATGTGCAGTAGATGTGGTGTGGATGTGCAGTAGATGTGTTGTGAATGTGCAGTAGATGTGTTGTGAATGTGCAGTAGATGTGTTGTGAATGTGCAGTAGATGTGTTGTGGATGTGCAGTAGATGTGTTGTGAATGTGCAGTAGATGTGTTGTGGATGTGCAGTAGATGTGTTTGGTGTGGATGTGCAGTAGATGTGTTGTGGATGTGCAGTAGATGTGTTGTGGATGTGCAGTAGATGTGTTGTGGATGTGCAGTAGATGTGTTTTGGATGTGCAGTAGATGTGTTGTGGATGTGCAGTAGATGTGTTGTGGATGTGCAGTAGATGTGTTGTGAATGTGCAGTAGATGTGTTGTGGATGTGCAGTAGATGTGTTGTGGATGTGCAGTAGATGTGGTGTGGATGTGCAGTAGATGTGTTGTGGATGTGCAGTAGATGTGTTGTGGATGTGCAGTAGATGTGTTGTGGATGTGCAGTAGATGTGTTGTGGATGTGCAGTAGATGTGGTGTGGATGTGTGGTGGCTAGACGTGTTCAGGAAGCCTCTTCAGGGAGCGTGCTCGCAGGCGTTCCAGGGAACCCTAATAACAAGCAGCTGTAGGAATGTGATGACTCCTCGTCTGGTTACAAACATTCTAGCATCTGGTTTGTCTGTGTGCACCCTCCTCTCTCCCTCCTCTCTCCCTCTCTCCCTCCTCTCCCTCCTCTCTCCCTCTCTCCCTCCTCTCTCCCTCTCTCCCTCCTCTCCCTCCTCTCTCCCTCTCTCCCTCCTCTCTCCCTCTCTCCCTCCTCTCCCTCCTCTCTCCATCTCTCCCTCTCTCCCTCTCTCTCTCTCCCTCCTCTCTCACTCTCCCTTCTCCCTCTCTCTCCCTCCTCTCTCCCTCTCTCTCCCTCCTCTCTCCCTCTCTCCCTCCTGTCTCTCCCTCTCTCCCTCCTCTCTCGCTCTCTCCCTCTCTCTCCCTCTCTCTCCTTCCTCTCTCCCTCTCTCCCTCCTCTCTCGCTCTCTCCTTCATCTCTCCCTCTCTCTCCCTCCTCTCCCTCCTCTCTCCCTTCTCCTTCTCTCCCTCTCTCCCTCTCTGTCCCTCCTCTCCCTCCTCTCTCCCTTCTCCTTCTCTCCCTCTCTCCCTCCTCTCTCCCTTCTCCTTCTCTCCCTCTCTCCCTTCTCTCTCCCTTCTCCCTCTCTGCCTCTCTCCCTCCTCTCTCTCTCTCCCTCCCTCAGCCTTTTTCTCAGCCTCTCTACCTCCTTCTGCCTCTCTGCCTTCTTCAGCCTCTCTCCCTCCTTCAGCCTCTCTCCTTCAGCCTCTCTCCCTCCTTCAGCCTCTCTCCTTCAGCCTCTCTCCCTCCTTCAGCCTCTCTCCTTCAGCCTCTCTCCCTCCTTCAGCCTCTCTCCCTTCTTCAGCCTCTCTCCCTCCTTCAGCCTCTCTCCCTCCCTCAGCCTTGCTCCCTTCCTCAGCCTCTCACCATCTCTTCATCCTCAAAGCTAAAAGGGTTTCCTAAATTGAAAACATATCTCATTCTGTGATATTTTCCACACTGTGACAGTTAGTTTGTTTATAGGGCAGACAGGGGAAATGCTGGTCTAACACAGTAGAATCCTGCTCTAATACAGTACAATCATGCTCTAATACAGTAGAACGCAGTAGAATGCTGGTTTAACAGTACAAGCCTGCACTAACAGTATAATGTTGGTCTAACACAGTAGAATTATGCTCCAACACAGTAGAAGCACAGTAGAGTGCTGCTCTGTGATTCTCATGTGAATTAATCTAGAGTTTACTCTAATGACTCCTGGTATGTCTTGACAGGCTTATGTATATGATCTTCGTCACAGCGCCTCCCTCCACAAGCTCCAAAAGCAATCTGATGTGGTCCTCACAGCTACTTTCAACCCTGCTACACCTGAGGTAATATCACACTACACCTGAGGTAACATCACACCTGAGGTAACATCACACCTGAGGTAACATCACACTACACCTGAGGTAACATCACACTACACCTGAGGTAACATCACACTACACCTGAGGTAACATCACACCTGAGGTAACATCACACTACACCTGAGGTAACATCACATTACACCTGAGGTAACATCACATTACACCTGAGGTAACATCACATTACACCTGAGGTAATATCACACCTGAGGTAACATAACACCTGAGGTAACATCACACCTGAGGTAATATCACACTACACCTGAGGTAATATCACACTACACCTGAGGTAATATCACGTATGAGGTAATATCACACCTGAGGTAACATCACACCTTAGGTAGCATCACACTACACCTGAGGTAACATCACATTACACCTGAGGTAACATCACACCTGAGGTAACATCACACCTTAGGTAATATCACACCTGAGGTAACATCACACCTACACTACAGTAGAGCCCCAGCCTCTGGTTATCCCCTACACTACAGTAGTGCCCCAGCCCAGCCTCTGGTTATCCCCTACACTACAGTAGTGCCCCAGCCTCTGGTTATCCCCTACACTACAGTAGTGCCCCAGCCCCTGGTTATCCCCTACACTACAGTAGTGCCCCAGCCCAGCCCCTGGTTATCCCCTACACTACAGTAGTGCCCCAGTCCAGCCTCTGGTTATCCCCTACACTACAGTAGAGCCCCAGCCTCTGGTTATCCCCTACACTACAGTAGTGCCCCAGCCTCTGGTTATCCCCTACACTACAGCAGAGCCCCAGCCTCTGGTTATCCCCTACACTACAGTAGTGCCCCAGCCCAGCCTCTGGTTATCCTCTACACTACAGTAGTGCCCCAGCCCAGCCTCTGGTTATCCCCTACACTACAGTAGTGCCCCAGCCTCTGGTTATCCCCTACACTACAGTAGTGCCCCAGCCTCTGGTTATCCCCTACACTACAGTAGTGCCCCAGCCCAGCCTCTGGTTATCCCCTACACTACAGTAGTGCCCCAGCCTCTGGTTATCCCCTACACTACAGTAGAGCCCCAGCCCAGCCTCTGGTTATCCCCTACACTACAGTAGTGCCCCAGCCTCTGGTTATCCCCTACACTACAGTAGTGCCCCAGCCTCTGGTTATCCCCTACACTACAGTAGTGCCCCAGCCTCTGGTTATCCCCTACACTACAGTAGTGCCCCAGCCCAGCCTCTGGTTATCCCCTACACTACAGTAGTGCCCCAGCCTCTGGTTATCCCCTACACTACAGTAGTGCCCCTGTTTATCTCATTAGGCTCCATGATTCCAGGCTTGCAAAGCAGCAGCCCAGACATCCTCTTGGGATGTGTTGAGGAACAGGCAGTTTCTCTCAGCACACATCTGCTCATCACAGTATTGATAGCAGTTGTTCCACAGTCTCGGTCATACGACTTGCTGGCCCGGGATTTCCAGAAGGAGGGTGGGGGGTCAGTTTTAGACTGAAATATTTATTTATAGATTCTTATCTTCCACTAAAGCTTTGAAGCCTTTATTTAGACATTGTTCAGTTAAATTAATTCACCGCTTCTTAGCGGTGTCGCTTATTCCTGTTAGGGGTCAAGGGTGACGAGCCTATCCCAGTTACTTTCAGGCCTTAGGCAGGGTACACCCTGGACTGGGGCAAGCTAGTCACAGGGCTAGCACACAGACAGTTACAGACAACATAGAGACAACCATTCACTCTCACAATCATTCACTAGGAGCAGTTTCCAGAGTGTCCAATTAACCTACCACATGTATGTCTTTGGACTATGGAGGGATCAATTATATATTCATGAAAATGTATGGAGGGAAAATTAATTACAATCCTCATGTTTACTTCCCCAAATCATGACATGACATAACATCCTAGGTAGCTGAGATGCAGTCATTAAAAGCGACTTCACATTTCACATGTTGAGAATTAAGATGCTCCTAAGGAGATAATTCAGTCATCTAGAACACCATCATTACTTCTAGAACATCTTCAGCAATTAAACTGGCAGTTTGTGAGTTTTTTTTACCATTCATGCAGTTCACACCGCTGCGAAGATACAGCCGAGCAAGAGGGCTAGCATTAAAGCTAACATGAAGACTAGCATCAAGGCACAGCATGGGGGCTAACATGAAGACTAGCATCAAGGCACAGCATGGGGGCTAACATGTAGACTAGCATCAAGGCACAGCATGGGGGCTAACATGAAGACTAGCATCAAGACACAGCATGGGGGCTAACATGAAGACTAGCATCAAGGCACAGCATGGGGGCTAACATGTAGACTAGCATCAAGGCACAGCATGGGGGCTAACATGTAGACTAGCATCAAGACACAGCATGGGGGCTAACATGAAGACTAGCATCAAGGCACAGCATGGGGGCTAACATGTAGACTAGCATCAAGACACAGCATGGGGGCTAACATGAAGACTAGCATCAAGACACAGCATGGGGGCTAACATGAAGACTAACATCAAGGCACAGCATGGGGGCTAACATGAAGACTAACATCAAGGCACAGCATGGGGGCTAACATGAAGACTAGCATCAAGGCTATCAAGAAGAATTACATTTCCTGCTTGATGAACTTCCTGCCCCTCCCCCTCTCTTCCACCCCTGCCTTGCTCTCCCCCTCTCTTCCACCCCTGCTCTGCTCTCCCCCTCTCTTCCACCCCTGCCTTGCTCTCCCCCTCTCTTCCACCCCTGCTCTGCTCTCCCCCTCTCTTCCACCCCTGCCTTGCTCTCCCCCTCTCTTCCACCCCTGCCCTGCTCTCCCCCTCTCTTCCACCCCTGCCCTGCTCTCCCCCTCTCTTCCACCCCTGCTCTGCTGTCCCCCTCTCTTCCACCCCTGCTCTGCTCTCCCCCTCTTCATCTCCCATCAGCTTTCCTCCTCCCTCCTGTACGCTCCTCCATTGACCTCTCTTCTTTCCTCTCTTTTCTCCTCCTCTTTCTCCCTCTCTCCTCTTTCTCCCTCTCTCTTCTCCTCTCTCCTCCCCTCTCTCCCTCTTCTCTCTGTCAGTTTCAAGTTTGATCCAGCGCAGCCATTGACTGACTGTTGTGTGGTTCTTTCTCTGGATTTTTACCTTTCTGACCCTCTGACATCAGAAAGTCTGTTTCCCCCTCAGCGCCCCTCTCACAATCCCCATGTTGTTGTGACAATGTTCAAAGACAGGATGATAAATGTTTAGGATAGGAGGTCCTGATGTCTGCAGCAGACATTAGAATCTTGTGATATGTTACAAAGCGACATGATTAACAGTTAGATAGGAGTTTGGCTCAGATGGGTTTTATGCCTGGATTTATTTCTGGTGATTTAGAAGCCTGTTATTGTGGGAGTGTAGGTAACTTGGGGATGTTAAAGCCATTAGCAAACCGTCAGGAGGAAGAGGAGGGGTCACAGAAGCGCATAGGAGGAAGATGAAGATGAATTGTCATGGCTGATGAAGGATTAGACTTAGTGGTGTTTTGAGGGCGCACTACATTCTAGAGGAGTATTGGACTGAATGTGTTTTCAGTATAATACAGAATAACTAAGAAAAGATTCTCTGCTCTCACTCATATCCTCCCTTCTCTCTTCCATCCTCTCCCCTCTCTCCTTTTATGTCAATCCTCTCCCTCCTGACTGGGGAGGCCTGGGGGAGTCCTGGGGGAGGGCTGGGGGAGAGATGGGGGGGCTGGGGAATGCAGGAGGGCTGGGGGAGGGCTGGGTAATGCAGGAGGGCTGGGGGAGAGATGGGGGAGGGCTGGGGAATGCAGGAGGGCTGGGGTGGAGGTCGGGGAGGGTTGGGGAATGCAAGAGGGCTGGGGGAGAGATGGGGGCTGCAGGAGGGCAGGGGGAGAGATGGGGGCTGTGGGAGGGCTGGGGGAGAGATGGGGGCTGTGGGATTGCTGGGGGAGAGATGGGGGCTGCAGGAGGGCTGGGGAAGAGATGGGGGCTGTGGGAGGGCTGGGGGAAAGATGGGGGCTGCAGGAGGGCTGGGGGAGAGATGGGGGAGGGTAGGGGGTTTCTGGAGGGCTGGGTGCTGCAGGAGGGCGGAAGGGGAGATGGGGGAGAGATGGGGACTGTACTAGAGCTGGGGGGAGATGGGGGAGGGCTGGGGGCTGCAGGAGGGCTGGGGGAGAGACTATACTTATATGTTATGTTATAAAGCTTGAGAAAGACTGCCCAGCTCTGCCCTGCCCTCACAGCTCAGCTCAGCCCAGCTCTGCCCTGCCCTGCCCTGCCCTGCCCAGCTCTTTTTTAAGTTAAGATTGTATTTTTTCTAAACGGCAGTTGTCCTTAATGTCCTTTTGACTTTAAAGCCCTGGAAGTTGTAAGTGCTGTTCCCTTATAGTGTGTCTGAATGTAGCAAGTAGGAGCAACATCCTGAACTGGGTGGAAAGTGTTGTACATCCTACTGTAGCTGTGTGCTGCTGTGCTGCTGTTTGCTCTGAGTGGTTTGACAGTTTGCTGTGGGCTGGAGGCCTGTATGGGAACACACAGCCTCACAGAGAACCCAGCAGTAACAGACCTGCACACAGCCTCACAGGACCCAGCAGTAACAGACTTGCACACAGCCTCACAGACGAGGAACATGGGCTCTTACATGTGTGGAACTCACGCCATGCTTGTTGGTGTATATTTCTTGACATATTCATGGCTCCACATGGCGTCACTTTTATTTTTCAGACTTGCATGAGCACTGCATGTTCTGGTGCTCAGAACACACACACACACACTTCATGTGTTAGTGCTCAGAACACACACACACACACAGCATGTTCTGGTGCTCAGAACACACACACACACACACTTCATGTGTTAGTGCTCAGAACACACACACACACACACTTCATGTGTTAGTGCTCAGAACACACACACACACACTTCATGTGTTAGTGCTCAGAACACACACACACACACACACAGCATGTTCTGGTGCTCAGAACACACACACACACACTGCATGTTCTGGTGCTCAGAACACACACACACACTGCATGTTCTGGTGCTCAGAACACACACACGCCCACACTGCATGTTCTGGTACTCTGAACACACACACAGTCACACACACACATACACAGTGATCCCTGACTGTAGTTAAACAACATTTTAAGAAAGACCTTTTCATTATATATATTTGTACACAATTGGATTTGTACTTAAAATGTACAGATTTGGTATATTAAGGAGCTTATTGACAACTTAATTATATCTAAGTATGTTTGTGTTTATACACTTTGAAGTACCTTCAACCTCTGGGTCTGCCACTTTAGAGCTATGCCGAGCTTGTGATGTATTTTTACTCTTGTGCAATATCCAAATATCCAGGATGTTTCGGGTATTAACTGTTCCGAAGAGTTCGTGTGATGTCCTGATAAAAGGCTTCTATCAGTTCTGTGAGGTGGAACACATTCCACAAGAGGAATGCTCTCGTTCAATCACTCTGGACATCCACTTCGATTCTTATTGCTTCGAAGCTCTTTGACTCTGGGTGATTTAATATTTGGACCATCTGGACCTGAGAGAGCGTCTGAACAAGAGGAACCGAACATGTTTTCCTACAACAAAGCACATGTTCTCTACCCACCGTTTTCTCAAAGAGGTCTTCGTAAATCCTTTGTTTTTCTGGACACCTGGATTTGGTGTTAAATCCCAGTATTTTTCTCTTTGACTGGTTGTGCAACCTGGCCTCAGTGTGTCCCCCCCCCCATGGGGCCTCACAGACACCAGCCTGGTGGATCTGTTGTGGGACAGACCGGCCGACACATGGTGATAACAAGCTGCAGGAGACAGAGGTGACCATGGTGATAACAAGCTGCAGGAGACAGAGGTGACCATGGGGAACTGCTGTCCATGATACCTGCTGGGCAAGCAGAGCAGGTACACAGGAGCAGAGAGACAGGAGCAGGGAGACAGGAGCAGGGAGACAGGAGCAGGGAGACAGGAGCAGAGAGACAGGAGCAGGGAGACAGGAGCAGGGAGACAGGAGCAGAGAGACAGGAGCAGGGAGACAGGAGCAGAGAGACAGGAGCAGGGAGACAGGAGCAGAGAGACAGGAGCAGGGAGACAGGAGCAGAGAGACAGGAGCAGGGAGACAGGAGCAGGGAGACAGGAGCAGAGAGACAGGAGCAGGGAGACAGGAGCAGAGAGACAGGAGCAGGGAGACAGGAGCAGAGAGACAGGAGCAGGGAGACAGGAGCAGAGAGACAGGAGCAGGGAGACAGGAGCAGAGAGACAGGAGCAGAGAGACAGGAGCAGAGAGACAGGAGCAGGGAGACAGGAGCAGAGAGACAGGAGCAGAGAGACAGGAGCAGAGAGACAGCAGCAAGGAGACAGGAGCAGAGAGACAGGAGCAGGGAGACAGGAGCAGGGAGACAGGAGCAGAGAGACAGGAGCAGAGAGACAGGAGCAGGGAGACAGGAGCAGAGAGACAGGAGCAGGGAGACAGGAGCAGAGAGACAGGAGCAGGGAGACAGGAGCAGAGAGACAGGAGCAGAGAGACAGGAGCAGGGAGACAGGAGCAGAGAGACAGGAGCAGGGAGACAGGAGCAGGGAGACAGGAGCAGAGAGACAGGAGCAGGGAGACAGGAGCAGAGAGACAGGAGCAGAGAGACAGGAGCAGAGAGACAGCAGCAAGGAGACAGGAGCAGAGAGACAGGAGCAGGGAGACAGGAGCAGGGAGACAGGAGCAGAGAGACAGGAGCAGAGAGACAGGAGCAGAGAGACAGCAGCAAGGAGACAGGAGCAGAGAGACAGGAGCAGGGAGACAGGAGCAGAGAGACAGGAGCAGAGCAGGGAGACAGCAGCAGGGAGACAGGAGCAGAGCAGAGAGACAGGAGCAGAGCAGGGAGACAGGAGCAGGAAGACAGGAGCAGAGAGACAGGAGCAGGGAGACAGGAGCAGAGAGACAGGAGCAGGGAGACAGGAGCAGAGAGACAGGAGCAGAGAGACAGGAGCAGGGAGACAGGAGCAGAGAGACAGGAGCAGGGAGACAGGAGCAGAGAGACAGGAGCAGGGAGACAGGAGCAGAGAGACAGGAGCAGAGAGACAGCAGCAAGGAGACAGGAGCAGAGAGACAGGAGCAGGGAGACAGGAGCAGGGAGACAGGAGCAGAGAGACAGGAGCAGGGATACAGGAGCAGAGCAGAGAGACAGGAGCAGAGCAGGGAGACAGGAGCAGGAAGACAGGAGCAGAGAGACAGGAGCAGAGACACAGGAGCAGGGAGACAGGAGCAGAGAGACAGGAGCAGAGCAGGGAGACAGCAGCAGGGAGACAGGAGCAGAGCAGAGAGACAGGAGCAGAGCAGGGAGACAGGAGCAGAGAGACAGGAGCAGAGAGACAGGAGCAAGGAGACAGGAGCAGAGCAGGGAGACAGGAGCAGAGCAGGGAGACAGCAGCAGGGAGACAGGAGCAGAGCAGAGAGACAGGAGCAGAGAGACAGGAGCAGGGAGACAGGAGCAGAGAGACAGGAGCAGGGATACAGGAGCAGAGAGACAGGAGCAGAGAGACAGGAGCAGGGATACAGGAGCAGAGAGACAGGAGCAGGAAGACAGGAGCAGAGAGACAGGAGCAGGGAGACAGGAGCAGAGCAGGGAGACAGGAGCAGAGCAGGGAGACAGCAGCAGGGAGACAGGAGCAGAGCAGAGAGACAGGAGCAGAGCAGGGAGACAGGAGCAGGGAGACAGGAGCAGAGAGACAGGAGCAGGGAGACAGGAGCAGAGCAGGAAGACAGGAGCAGATCAGGGAGACAGGCTTTAAGACTTTAAGACTATAAGACTTTAGGTAACAGGACAGGACATAGTTATAGATCTAAAAGCCCACTGTGTTTGGGGTCTATCACGTTGCTCAGTGACCGATGCTCTTTGTAAAAGCTCTCTCTTGTAAGTCACTTTGGATAAAAGCGTCTGCTAAATAAAATAATAATAAATGTAAATGTAAATAGATAAGCTACTTCTGATAATAAGATTTATCGGTAAAGAATAGCTGGATCAGCTCAGTGATTGGCTCAGCTTCAGTAGGAGTCTGTCTGGTGTGACAGAGAAGCATTACTGCAGGAGATGGTTTTCCTCCCAGGGTGCATACAACAACACTGGCCTGCTCATTACCCATGAGCCTTTGCATATTTTTTTAGATGTGAAGTTCTCATGGACACCAGCATGGAGCTTGCTCTGTTTTTTGTTGAGGCTATTCCTCCAGTCTTGTGAAGACTATCTGCGGTCGGTTAGAGGCTGGGCCTCTGGTTTTAAGAGGCTGGGCCTCTTGTTTTTAAAGGCCGTCTCCACCCCGTAGAGACAGCAGGTGATGCGAACCTTTCAGAACTGCATCTGGAAAACTCAGACTGTCCTTGAGGATCAGAGCTTCTTCCTGAACCGTTGAGGGTTGTTATCTTGTGGGAAAGAACAGCTGTTTCCTCTCTTTTGCTCTCTCTTTGTCTCTCTCCCTCTCTCTCTCTCTCTGTCTCTCTCCCTCTCTCTCTCCTGTCTCCAGTCTTTCCCACTGGTTGTCTTAGCACCAGGATGTTAGCCAGCTCCAGTCCCTGCAGGATCCAGGTCTCCAAAGAGAGACGGCTCATTTGCTCTAATGCAGCTCTAATTAGTCCTTGAGCTCTCAGCTGTGGAATAATGTTGGGGTCTCATTCAGGTTTTCCTCTCTTTGTCTAGTTGTGAGGATTTCCTTCCTACTGTACCTTGCAGGCCTGACCAGAGGCCTCTTTTGATGGCTGGCTGAACATCTCATGTTTCACAGACAGGCTGTGTTTCCATCTGGCTTGTTCTGCTGTGTGGGAGCTGCCCCCACTACTGAGCTGAGCTTCCCCCAGTACTGAGCTGAGCTGCCCCCACTACTGAGCTGAGCTGCCCCCACTACTGAGCTGAGCTTCCCCCAGTACTGAGCTGAGCTGCCCCCACTACTGAGCTGAGCTACCCCCAGTACTGAGCTGAGCTGCCCCCACTACTGAGCTGCCCCCACTACTGAGCTGCCCCCAGTACTGAGCTGAGCTGCCCCCACTACTGAGCTGAGCTGCCCCCACTACTGAGCTGAGCTGCCCCCACTACTGAGCTGAGCTACCCCCACTACTGAGCTGAGCTACCCCCAGTACTGAGCTGAGCTGCCCCCACTACTGAGCTGCCCCCAGTACTGAGCTGAGCTGCCCCCACTACTGAGCTGAGCTTCCCCCACTACTGAGCTGAGCTTCCCCCAGTACTGAGCTGAGCTGCCCCCAGTACTGAGCTGAGCTTCCCCCAGTACTGAGCTGAGCTGCCCCCAGTACTGAGCTGAGCTTCCCCCAGTACTGAGCTGAGCTACCCCCACTACTGAGCTGAGCTACCCCCAGTACTGAGCTGAGCTGCCCCCACTACTGAGCTGCCCCCAGTACTGAGCTGAGCTGCCCCCACTACTGAGCTGAGCTGCCCCCACTACTGAGCTGCCCCCAGTACTGAGCTGAGCTGCCCCCAGTACTGAGCTGAGCTGCCCCCAGTACTGAGCTGAGCTGCCCCCAGTACTGAGCTGACCTGCCCCCAGTACTGAGCTGAGCTGCCCCCAGTACTGAGCTGAGCTGCCCCCAGTACTGGCAAGCTGTCTGAACACTTTAACTGTATCAGACTATCACTGTGTTAAGCTGTAGTTGTGTCAGACTGTAGCTGTGTCAGACTGTAGCTGTGTCAGGCTGTAGTTGTGTCAGACTGTAGCTGTGTCAGACTGTAGCTGTGTCAGGCTGTAGTTGTGTCAGGCTGTAGTTGTGTTAGACTGTAGCTGTGTCAGGCTGTAGTTGTGTCAGACTGTAGCTGTGTCAGGCTGTAGCTGTGTCAGACTGTAGCTGTGTCAGGCTGTAGCTGTGTCAGACTGTAGCTGTGTCAGGCTGTAGCTGTGTCAGGCTGTAGTTGTGTCAGACTGTAGCTGTGTCAGGCTGTAGTTGTGTCAGACTGTAGCTATGTCAGGCTGTAGCTGTGTCAGACTGTAGCTATGTCAGACTGTAGCTTTGTCAGGCTGTAGCTGTGTCAGACTGTAGTTGTGTTAGACTGTAGCTGTGTCAGGCTGTAGCTGTGTCAGGCTGTAGTTGTGTCAGACTGTAGCTGTGTCAGGCTGTAGCTGTGTCAGACTGTAGCTGTGTCAGGCTGTAGCTGTGTCAGACTGTAGCTGTGTCAGACTGTAGCTGTGTCAGGCTGTAGCTGTGTCAGACTGTAGCTGTGTCAGGCTGTAGCTGTGTCAGACTGTAGTTGTGTCAGACTGTAGCTGTGTCAGGCTGTAGCTGTGTCAGACTGTAGCTGTGTCAGACTGTAGCTGTGTCAGACTGTAGCTGTGTCAGACTGTAGCTATGTCAGGCTGTAGCTGTGTCAGACTGTAGCTGTGTCAGACTGTAGCTGTGTCAGACTGTAGCGGTGTCAGACTGTAGCTGTGTCAGACTGTAGCTATGTCAGACTGTAGCTGTGTCAGACTGTAGCTGTGTCAGACTGTAGCTGTGTCAGACTGTAGCTGTGTTAGACTGTAGCTGTGTCAGATTGTGGCTGCGTCTGAGCAATAGCCTCTTAGCAGTAGCTTCTAAGTAGAATCCTTTTAGCTTAGCGTCTAAGCAGTAGCATCTCATCAGTAGTGTCTTAGCAGTAGCATTGTAGCAGTATTGTGAGCGCTCACTGACACCTGCAGCTGTCTGTGGGAGGAGGAGACTCACCCAGACACACCAATAATCTGGGAACATGAGAACCATGTGCTGCCTTCCCCTCTCTCCTCCTCCAACCTTCCCCACACCACATACCAGCCAAGTACAGCAGAAGATGAAGGATGGATCAGAAGTGCCTGGTTCTACAGTATTTCAATGTTCAAAGTCAGGGAGGGGTCTGTATGTGCCAGCCCCTTGTAGTGGACAGTATCTGCTGTGGTGCTGCTGTGGTGCTGCTGTGGTGCTGCTGTGGTGCTGCTGTGATGCTGCTGTGGTGCTGCTGTGGTGCTGCTGTGCTGCTGCTGTGGTGCTGCTGTGCTGCTGCTGTGGTGCTGCTGTGGTGCTGCTGCTGTGCTGCTGCTGTGGTGCTGCTGTGCTGCTGCTGTGGTGCTGCTGTGGTGCTGCTGTGGTGCTGCTGTGGTGCTGCTGTGATGCTGCTGTGGTGCTGCTGTGATGCTGCTGTGATGCTGCTGTGGTGCTGCTGTGGTGCTGCTGTGGTACTGCTGTGGTGCTGCTGTGGTGCTGCTGTGGTGCTGCTGTGGTGCTGCTGTGATGCTGCTGTGGTGCTGCTGTGATGCTGCTGTGGTACTGCTGTGATGCTGCTGTGATGCTGCTGTGGTGCTGCTGTGGTGCTGCTGTGATGCTGCTGTGGTGCTGCTGTGGTACTGCTGTGGTGCTGCTGTGGTGCTGCTGTGGTACTGTACACACTCAGGATTCCGGTGGACACAGTGAATGACCGGCCTGGCTCTTTCCATCTTACCTACCTGTCTCCAGAGAGCTGTTAAAAACCGGATCTTTCTCGTTCTCTCACTCTCCCTCTTTCCATCCCACCCCCTCTCTCTCTCTCGCTCTGTCTCACTTCAAGACAGACAGCAAACAGCGTACGTCTCTTCTGACTGTTCTAGAATGTCACACCAGAGTGTAGCACAGCGTTCACAGAGTCTGAATCAGGAGAGGAGGGGAGGTGGGGGGGAGGTGGGGGGAGGTGGGGGGAGGTGGGGGGGAGGTGGGGGGAGGTGGGGGGAGGTGGGGGGGAGGTGGGGGGAGGTGGGGGGGAGATGGGGGGAGGTGGGGTTGAGGACTCCTGAACCTCAGAAACGTGTCATTCATCCAGTCTCTTGATGGGCGTCTAGCTGCACGCATCAGCAGGTCCACAGCTGTGATTGGTTCATTATGCTGATATGGTAATTCTCCCTTTCCTGCATACCAATGCAAAGAATGTCAAAGCTGTACTTTGGGGCCTAGTTTAAGGTTAGACTGCCCTCATGATTTGGTCCAGGCTGCATACCTACTATGATGTAATGCAGTGGTATGATGGGACACTGTGTGTGATTAAGTTGATGTGATAGTAAAGTGGAGGTAGTGGCTCCTTTATTAGAACCCTATTATCATCTGTTTTTTCTTCTTCCTTCTCTCCTTTTTCCTATTTTTCTCTCCTTCCTACCCCTCTTCTCTTCTTCCCTCCCTATTTTCCATCGCTCTTACTCCACCTTCCGTTCCTATCACCTCCTCTCCCTCCTCTTCTATCTCCTACTGCCCCTCCTATCTCCTACTGCCCCTCCTGTCTCCAACCTCCTACTCCCCCTCCTCTCCTATCTCCTCCTCTCCACCCTATCTCCTACTCTCCCTCCTCTCCTATCACCTCCTCTCCCTCCTCTCCTATCACCTACTCTCCCTCGTCTCCTATGTCCTACTCCCCACACTGAACATTTAAACCCCGCAAACTAACTGTCTTGTCTTCATGCTTTGAACTCTTGATTTGTGAATCATTCTTCCACAGTCTGACTCAGATACATCTTAAATAACCCATAAGCAGTGAGCCTGCAGACAGGCTTCAGGGACAGATATGGTTCAGAGGTATATTGTTTCATAGCAGATCGAAAGGTCACCAGTTCAAATCCACACCTGTATGTTGCTGCAGATCAAACCATCTGGTGAGTTGATATATTGGGACCGTCTGTGAGCCCTGAAACAGATCAGTCTGAATAAACCAGCCTGAACAAACCAGTCTGAACAAACCAGCCTGAACAAACCAGCCTGAACAAACCAGCCTGAACAAACCAGCCTGAACAAAGCAGTCTGAACAAACCAGCCTGAACAAACCAGTCTGAACAAACCAGCCTGAATAAACCAGTCTGAACAAACCAGTCTGAACAAAGCAGTCTGAACAAACCAGCCTGAACAAACCAGTCTGAACAAACCAGCCTGAATAAACCAGCCTGAACAAACCAGCCTGAATAAACCAGTCTGAACAAACCAGCCTGAACAAACCAGTCTGAACAAACCAGCCTGAATAAACCAGTCTGAACAAACCAGTCTGAACAAAGCAGTCTGAACAAACCAGCCTGAACAAACCAGTCTGAACAAACCAGCCTGAATAAACCAGCCTGAACAAACCAGCCTGAATAAACCAGTCTGAACAAACCAGCCTGAACAAACCAGTCTGAACAAACCAGCCTGAATAAACCAGCCTGAACAAAGCAGTCTGAACAAACCAGCCTGAACAAACCAGCCTGAATAAACCAGTCTGAACAAACCAGCCTGAACAAACCAGCCTGAACAAACCAGTCTGAACAAACCAGTCTGAACAAACCAGCCTGAACAAACCAGTCTGAACAAACCAGCCTGAACAAACCAGCCTGAACAAACCAGTCTGAACAAACCAGCCTGAACAAACCAGTCTGAACAAACCAGTCTGAATAAACCAGCCTGAATAAACCAGCCTGAACAAACCAGTCTGAATAAACCAGCCTGAATAAACCAGCCTGAACAAACCAGTCTGAATAAACCAGCCTGAATAAACCAGCCTGAACAAACCAGTCTGAATAGTTCAGTCTGAGACCAGTCTCAGTCTACCACTGAGCTGTACCTCATCCCCATGTTCTACCACTGAGCTGTACCTCATCCCCATGTTCTACCACTGAGCTGTACCTCATCCCCATGTTCTACCACTGAGCTGTACCTCATCCCCATGTTCTACCACTGAGCTGTACCTCATCCCCATGTTCTACCACTGAGCTGTACCTCATCCCCATGTTCTACCACTGAGCTGTACCTCATCCCCATGTTCTACCAAAGACAGCAAAGAGCCACCAGTCACCGATCTTGGATTAATGTCATCACTCCCTCTCTCCCTCCCACTCTCCCCCACCTCTCTCCATCTCCCTCTCTCTCTTATAGCTTCTGACCGGGACCCTGGATGGGCGGCTTGGTGTGTTTCGACCCAGTGATGGAGCCAGTCTCTCCTGTCTCTAACCCTGCCCAGTGATGGAGCCAGTCTCTCCTGTCTCTAACCCTGCCCAGCGATGGAGCCAGTCTCTCCTGTCTCTAACCCTGCCCAGCGATGGAGCCAGTCTCTCCTGTCTCTAACCCTGCCCAGCGATGGAGCCAGTCTCTCTTGTCTCTAACCCTGCCAAGAGATGGAGCAACTATCTCCTGTCTCTAACCCTGCCCAGAGATGGAGCCAGTCTTTCCTGTCTATAACCCTGCCCAGCGATGGAGCGACAATGACAACACCCAAACACAGATGTGGTCACTGGTCAGGAACATACATCTTTCCATAGTCAGTTTCCTGGAGTGTAGCTATTCTCTCTTAACAATAAAGTGAATTGTTTTTATGGAGTGTTCTCTCATGGTTTATTAAAATATAAAAGTTTTGATGGTGAGGGTTCTGATGGTGAAGGTTCTGATGGTGAAGGTTCTGATGGTGAGGGTTCTGATGGTGAAGGTTCTGATGGTGAAGGTTCTCATGGTGAAGGTTCTGATGGTGAAGGTTCTCATGGTGAAGGTTCTGATGGTGAAGGTTCTTACGGTGAAAGATCTGATGGTGAAGGTTCTACATGTGAAGCTTCTGATGGTGAAGGTTCTTATTGTGAAAGATGTGATGGTGAAGGTTCTACTTGTGTGAAGGTTCTGGTGGTGAAGGTTCTACTGGTGGATCTGAAACTTTGCTGTCACATTGCTTCCTCCAGTGTGTGCATGACATCATCCCCTTTAGTGCAAGAACAGTTTGACTCAACACAATATGAAGCCAATTCTGTAGAAATACATTTGTTATGACTCTGTGCCATAAATGACAGGCACATAAATGTTCCTGTCCACATCTGGAAAGCAAAAGCCATGTCCCTGGCCCAGTACTACTAGATCTGCACTCACTGAACTGATTACACAGAGATGGACAGGGCTGAACCTTGAGATCCGGCTGAAGGGAATGTCCAATCAGAGAGAGCCTGAGGATCACCTGATGAGGTTAGTGTTGGGGAGGGCCCAGGGTCAGTGTTGGGGAGGGCCCAGGGTCAGTGTTGGGGAGGGCCCAAGGTCAGTGTTGGGGTGGGGCCAGGGTCAGTGTTGGGGTGGGGCCAGGGTTAGTGTTGGGGAGGGCCCAGGGTCAGTGTTGGGGAGGAAACATTTATGTGTATTATCAGTCAACCAAAGTTATTATCTAAAGTATTGTGCAGGTTCTAATCAGCAATTTCAATCAGCAAAAATCCTATCTGGTTTGAGTGTTGTGTGTGTGTTATGTAATCATGTGTGTTTGAGTGGGTGTATGTGTGTGTGTGAGCATGTGTGTATGTGTGCTTGTTTGTTTCCATGTGTGTGTGTGAATGTGTATGTCCGTGTGTGTGTCTGTGTGTGTGTGTGTTCATGTGTGTGTCTGTGTGAGTGTGTGTGTGTCCATGTGTGTGTATGTCAGATATAGGTATTCACTGGCAGGCCTCTCGTTGTCACTGAGAGCTTTACTGTTCCTGAGAACTGGATGTTTTGGAACAGAGTAATTTATAGGCATCTTTTTTCCCCATTTCCTGGGAACAATTAATCAAGTCACTGAAATATGTTGTACCATGAAACAGTTCGTAGCAAAAGGACAGTTAGAAAATTCCAGCATTAATAACGATGATGAGTACCCTGCAGACACTGTCCTGTTGGTCTGAGCTTTAGGAGCTGTGAGCTGCTTCACGCAGAAACACCTCACCTGAGCTGAACATACAGTCCACTGGAAAGAGGGGGGAGTCTGTGCAAGTTTACGTTGTAATATTGTCAGAAAGCCCATATGACATGTGGCAGTGCACTTACGATTATTCCAGTTTCATTTCAATATGATCCAAAGATCCTCTCTTGTAAGTCAATTTGGATAAAAATGTCTGCTAAATGACTTAATGTAAATGTAAATATAACTTGCATATTTTGAAAATATTGGTGGATTTCCAGAATTGTGTTGTCATTTGAATACAGACATTTATGAGCTTCCAAACATCCAGGCCAGTAAAACATTTCAAATTTGAATATGAGAGATAGATGGGTATGAGGTAGAGATAGAGAGAAGAAAAACAGGAAAAGAGAGTGAAAGAGAGAGCGAAAGAGCGAGATAGTGATGGGGTGGAAGCACATGTCTGAAGACATCTCCAGGCTTCAACATGTTCACAGTCTGTCGACATCTGGGGTCGAACATTCACACCGAACACATTTTAACCATAAAACATTTTGCATGTGAAGCATTTATTTGAACTCTTTCCTAAAACAGTTCTGATGTTATTATTCACATGATGTTTTATGTGCCTGGAGGTTGTCAAGGCTCATGTCTCAGCCTGTGGCCATCAACAGGTTTTGTATGTGAAACACTACAGCAATACTGTCTGGTGAAGTACTACTGCAATACTGTCTGGTGAAGTACTACTGCAATACTGTCTGGTGAAGTACTACTGCAATACTGTCTGGTGAAGTACTACTGCAATACTGTCTGGTGAAGTACTACTGCAATACTGTCTGGTGAAGTACTACTGCAATACCGTCTGGTGAAGTACTACTGCAATACTGTCTGGTGAAGTACTACTGCAATACTGTCTGGTGAAGTACTACTGCAATACCGTCTGGTGAAGTACTACTGCAATACCGTCTGGTGAAGTACTACTGCAATACTGTCTGGTGAAGTACTACTGCAATACTGTCTGGTGAAGTACTACTGCAATACTGTCTGGTGAAGTACTACTGCAATACTGTCTGGTGAAGTACTACTGCAATACTGTCTGGTGAAGTACTACTGCAATACTGTCTGGTGAAGTACTACTGCAATTCTGTCTGGTGAAGTATTACTGCAATACTGTCTGGTGAAGTATTACTTCAATACTTATCGGTGAAGTACTACTGTAATACTCACTGGTGAAGTACTACTGTAAAACAGGCAGTCACATTAAAGAATAATAGACCATGCACAATGAATTTGGTGTTACTCTTTCTAGAATTGCAATTGTAAAACAAGCTATGGTTTCACTATGGGCCATACGTGTGGAAAGTACCATTCATAAAACTGGCAAAACACCAGGAATCTATGAATTGACTAAATGACATTGATTAATGAGAGGCTGTTTCACCTGCTGGTCAGAGGGCAGCTGCTCTGACTCACACCCTTACAGCCTCTCTTCTCTGCTGGTCAGAGGGCAGCTGTTCTGACTCACACCCTTACAGCCTCTCTGTCACCTGCTGGTCAGAGGGCAGCTGCTCTGACTCACACCCTTACAGCCTCTCTGTCACCTGCTGGTCAGAGGGCAGCAGTTCTGACTCACACCCTTACAGCCTCTCTGTCACCTGCTGGTCAGAGGGCAGCAGTTCTGACTCACACCCTTACAGCCTCTCTGTCACCTGCTGGTCAGAGGGCAGCAGTTCTGACTCACACCCTTACAGCCTCTCTGTCACCTGCTGGTCAGAGGGCAGCTGTTCTGACTCACACCCTTACAGCCTCTCTGTCACCTGCTGGTCAGAGGGCAGCAGTTCTGACACACACCCTTACAGCCTCTCTGTCACCTGCTGGTCAGAGGGCAGCTGCTCTGACTCACACCCTTACAGCCTCTCTTCTCTGCTGGTCAGAGGGCAGCTGTTCTGACTCACACCCTTACAGCCTCTCTTCTCTGCTGGTCAGAGGGCAGCTGTTCTGACTCACACCCTTACAGCCTCTCTTCTCTGCTGGTCAGAGGGCAGCTGCTCTGACTCACACCCTTACAGCCTCTCTGTCACCTGCTGGTCAGAGGGCAGCAGTTCTGACTCACACCCTTACAGCCTCTCTTCTCTGCTGGTCAGAGGGCAGCTGTTCTGACTCACACCCTTACAGCCTCTCTTCTCTGCTGGTCAGAGGGCAGCTGTTCTGACTCACACCCTTACAGCCTCTCTTCTCTGCTGGTCAGAGGGCAGCTGTTCTGACTCACACCCTTACAGCCTCTCTTCTCTGCTGGTCAGAGGGCAGCTGCTCTGACTCACACCCTTACAGCCTCTCTGTCACCTGCTGGTCAGAGGGCAGCAGTTCTGACTCACACCCTTACAGCCTCTCTGTCACCTGCTGGTCAGAGGGCAGCTGTTCTGACTCACACCCTTACAGCCTCTCTGTCACCTGCTGGTCAGAGGGCAGCAGTTCTGACACACACCCTTACAGCCTCTCTGTCACCTGCTGGTCAGAGGGCAGCTGCTCTGACTCACACCCTTACAGCCTCTCTTCTCTGCTGGTCAGAGGGCAGCTGTTCTGACTCACACCCTTACAGCCTCTCTTCTCTGCTGGTCAGAGGGCAGCTGCTCTGACTCACACCCTTACAGCCTCTCTGTCACCTGCTGGTCAGAGGGCAGCAGTTCTGACTCACACCCTTACAGCCTCTCTTCTCTGCTGGTCAGAGGGCAGCTGTTCTGACTCACACCCTTACAGCCTCTCTTCTCTGCTGGTCAGAGGGCAGCTGTTCTGACTCACACCCTTACAGCCTCTCTTCTCTGCTGGTCAGAGGGCAGCTGTTCTGACTCACACCCTTACAGCCTCTCTTCTCTGCTGGTCAGAGGGCAGCTGCTCTGACTCACACCCTTACAGCCTCTCTGTCACCTGCTGGTCAGAGGGCAGCAGTTCTGACTCACACCCTTACAGCCTCTCTGTCACCTGCTGGTCAGAGGGCAGCAGTTCTGACTCACACCCTTACAGCCTCTCTCACCTGCTGGTCAGAGGGCAGCTGCTCTGACTCACACCCTTACAGCCTCTCTTCTCTGCTGGTCAGAGGGCAGCTGCTCTGACTCTCTCTGCTCTCCCGTAGTCCTCTCTCTCTCACACTGCTCCTCTTGAGTGACTGTGTGTGAGTGTGTAAGTCCTGAGAGGCAGTGTGTGTGTGTGTGTGTGTGTGTGTGTGTGTGTGTGCGAGTGTGTGTGTGCAAGAGGTATTGTGGCCTGTTTCACTACCCAGAACATTTATTCTCTTGTCCATGTTCTTTCAGTTACATCGCTGGCAACAGTCTGTATAGTTTTACGTCTAGAGACAACCTATGGTTTTGGTTTGCTAACAAGGCCTTAATAAGTTATGGTGCTACTAAAAACTAAGGAGATGTTCTTCTCTCCAGTCAGATGCTTAAGCGGTCTGTGGAGTTACAACAAGTATTTATTTATAAGTATGTTTTCTTAGTGTGCGTGCATCAAACCACAGACAGATACCAGGTATGTAGTCTGATTAAACCACCTCACATGCATCCCTGAAACACACACCACCTTCACCTTTATCCAGGGAGGAAATATTATGTAGTCTGTATGTTTTTCATGCAATCATGTAGCACCAAATTACTACCCCCCTCACCCCCCCGTAGATCCGCCACTGCCATCATTACGTGTCTGTAAACATCAGTCCTGTACTGCTCACAGTGGAATGAGAAATAACAAAATTAGAACTTTGTCAAGTGATGATCATTTGTTGAGAAATGTTGAATTATAAACAAACTGACTGCTTTGAACGATGGCTGATGAATCTTGCAGCAGTTACTAATTTACTGCAGTCACTAATTGTTTCTGTCTTACTATTTACCCAAAAACTTTTTCGTGGTTTTGGATTAAATGTTAAAAATAAAACATATGCTTCAAGGTTAACGTTAGATAGCTTGATTCAAACTGCAGGCTTCAGTCGCTCTTAATATGTTAAACTGCAGTTTTGAATTCTATTTTCCATCTGAAGATGGTTGCACATGTTGTTCCTCTTTATAGATGAGATGTTTTAGAAGATGTTTGTAACTAATTCAAGCAGGTGATAGAACATCCACAACTGTTTTAGACGTTAATGTCAGGACTATGTTACCTATGCTGTGTTACCTATGACCTATGACCTTGCTTATGTTAGCTATGACTATTGTCACACAAGCCCACTGAGCTGTTTTTTTTGTCTATATATTAATTTTGTATATAATTCCACTAGTTTCATATCAGAAGAGTGATTTTCCTGGGATATTTCCAGGCACGTACTGTAGTTCATGTCTGGTTCATGTTTGGTTTCCCAGTGTATCTGACCAGCATGTTCCTACAGCAGAATACATAGTTACAACAGCCCTCCAGCCTCTTCCTGAACCCCACAGCCTCTCTCTGGGCCCCACCAGCCTCTCCCTGAACCCCACAGCCTCTCTCTGTGGTCTCCAGCCTCTCTCTCAGCCCTTCAGCCTCTTCCTGAACCCCACAGCCTCTCTCTGGTTCCCACCAGCCTCTCCCTGAACCCCACAGCCTCTCTCTGGGCCCCACCAGTATCCCCCTGAACCCCACAGCCTCTCTCTGTGGTCTCCAGCCTCTCTCTCAGCCCTTCAGCCTCTCCCTGAACCCCACCAGCCTCTCCCTGAACCCCACAGCCTCTCCCTGAACCCCACCAGCCTCTCTCTGGGCCCCACCAGTCTCCCCCTGAGCTCCACCAGCCTCCCTCTGTGGCCTCCAGCCTCTCTCTCAGCCCTTCATCCTCTCCCTGAACCCCACTAGCCTCTCTCTGAGGCCTCCAGCCTCTCCCTGTCTTCTGAGGACCCTCTCAGTGTGGAGGCTTTGTCAGGAGAGCCCTTGTGGAGTTTCCAGCAGAGTTGTGGGTGCAGGTCTCTCTCTCTCTCGTTTCCCCGTAGAGACACGGCAGCTTGCAGCTCAGACAAAGATCAAGCGGGGCTGGAACCTGGGCCTAATAACCTGCAGGAGGTTCTATTCTAGGATTCTGTGTTCCTCAGGCCCTCGCCAGATCAGAAAGAACGCCAGAGCTTAACATCTTTCTGCATAGCAGAGAAAACACTCTGCTGTGCCAACAGAGCCTCAGAGCAGCCTGTCTCAGCAGGAGTCTATCAATAACATGAATCAGTAGTGTGTGTCAGTAGTGTGTATCAGTAGTGTATCTGTAGTGTATCTGTAGTGTATCAGTAGTGTATCAGTAGTGTATCTGTAGTGTATCTGTAGTGTATCTGTAGTGTATCAGTAGTGTTTATCAGTTGTCTGTATCAGTAATGTATCAGTAGTGTATCTGTAGTGTATCAGTAGTGTATCAGTAGTGTATCAGTAGTGTATCAGTTGTGTATCAGTAGTGTATCAGTAGTTTATCAGTAGTGTATCAGTAGTTTATCAGTAGTTTATCAGTTGTGTATCAGTAGTTTATCAGTTGTGTATCAGTAGTGTGTCAGTAGTGTGTCAGTAGTGTATCAGTAGTGTATCAGTAGTGTATCAGTTGTGTATCAGTAGTGTGTATCAGTTGTGTATCAGTAGTGTATCAGTTGTGTATCAGTTGTGTATCAGTAGTGTATCAGTAGTGTATCAGTAGTGTATCAGTTGTGTATCAGTAGTTTATCAGTAGTGTTTATCAGTAGTGTTTATCAGTAGTGTATCAGTTGTGTATCAGTAGTGTGTATCAGTAGTTTATCAGTAGTTTATCAGTTGTGTATCAGTTGTGTATCAGTTGTGTATCAGTAGTGTATCAGTAGTGTATCAGTAGTGTGCATCAGTAGTGTATCAGTAGTGTATCAGTAGTGTGTATCAGTTGTGTATCAGTAGTTTATCAGTAGTGTTTATCAGTAGTGTTTATCAGTTGTCTGTATCAGTTGTGTATCAGTAGTTTATCAGTAGTGTGTATCAGTTGTGTATCAGTAGTTTATCAGTAGTTTATCAGTTGTGTATCAGTAGTTTATCAGTTGTGTATCAGTAGTGTGTCAGTAGTGTGTCAGTAGTGTATCAGTAGTGTATCAGTAGTGTATCAGTTGTGTATCAGTAGTGTGTATCAGTTGTGTATCAGTAGTGTATCAGTTGTGTATCAGTTGTGTATCAGTAGTGTATCAGTAGTGTATCAGTAGTGTATCAGTTGTGTATCAGTAGTTTATCAGTAGTGTTTATCAGTTGTGTATCAGTAGTGTATCAGTTGTGTATCAGTTGTGTATCAGTAGTGTATCAGTAATGTATCAGTTGTGTATCAGTAGTTTATCAGTAGTTTATCAGTAGTGTTTATCAGTAGTTTATCAGTAGTTTATCAGTTGTGTATACGTAGTGTGTCAGTAGTGTGTCAGTAGTGTATCAGTAGTGTATCAGTAGTGTATCAGTTGTGTATCAGTAGTGTGTATCAGTTGTGTATCAGTAGTGTATCAGTTGTGTATCAGTTGTGTATCAGTAGTGTATCAGTTGTGTATCAGTTGTGTATCAGTAGTGTATCAGTAGTGTATCAGTAGTGTATCAGTTGTGTATCAGTAGTTTATCAGTAGTGTTTATCAGTAGTGTATCAGTTGTGTATCAGTAGTGTGTATCAGTAGTTTATCAGTAGTTTATCAGTTGTGTATCAGTTGTGTATCAGTTGTGTATCAGTTGTGTATCAGTAGTGTATCAGTAGTTTATCAGTAGTGTTTATCAGTTGTGTATCAGTAGTGTATCAGTTGTGTATCAGTTGTGTATCAGTAGTGTATCAGTAGTGTATCAGTAGTGTATCAGTTGTGTATCAGTAGTTTATCAGTAGTGTTTATCAGTAGTGTTTATCAGTAGTGTATCAGTTGTGTATCAGTAGTGTGTATCAGTAGTTTATCAGTAGTTTATCAGTTGTGTATCAGTTGTGTATCAGTTGTGTATCAGTAGTGTATCAGTAGTGTATCAGTAGTGTATCAGTAGTGTGTATCAGTTGTGTATCAGTAGTGTATCAGTAGTGTATCAGTAGTGTATCAGTTGTGTATCAGTTGTGTATCAGTAGTTTATCAGTAGTGTTTATCAGTAGTGTTTATCAGTAGTGTATCAGTTGTGTATCAGTTGTGTATCAGTAGTGTATCAGTAGTGTGTATCAGTTGTGTATCAGTAGTGTATCAGTAGTGTATCAGTAGTGTATCAGTAGTGTATCAGTTGTGTATCAGTTGTGTATCAGTAGTTTATCAGTAGTGTTTATCAGTAGTGTTTATCAGTAGTGTATCAGTTGTGTATCAGTTGTGTATCAGTAGTGTATCAGTAGTGTGTATCAGTTGTGTATCAGTAGTGTATCAGTAGTGTATCAGTTGTGTATCAGTTGTGTATCAGTAGTGTATCAGTTGTGTATCAGTTGTGTATCAGTAGTTTATCAGTAGTGTTTATCAGTAGTGTTTATCAGTAGTGTATCAGTTGTGTATCAGTAGTGTATCAGTAGTGTATCAGTAGTGTGTATCAGTTGTGTATCAGTAGTGTATCAGTAGTGTATCAGTTGTGTATCAGTTGTGTATCAGTAGTGTATCAGTTGTGTATCAGTTGTGTATCAGTAGTTTATCAGTAGTGTTTATCAGTAGTGTTTATCAGTAGTGTATCAGTTGTGTATCAGTAGTGTATCAGTAGTGTATCAGTAGTGTGTATCAGTTGTGTATCAGTAGTGTATCAGTTGTGTATCAGTAGTGTATCAGTAGTGTATCAGTAGTGTGTATTAGTAGAGACAGTTCAAAGGATTTTGTCCATGAGACACTAATAATTAGCAGAGATCAAACAACTGGCATGCTTACAGTTGTAGGTAAATAGATAACAATATTTCAATGGGTTTTTTTCACTACTGGTTTATAAATGTATCATGTATGTGTTGTATATATCATGTGTGTAATATTCAGACCATGTGTGTATTGTGTACACAGAGTGTGTATGAAAGTGAGTTTAGGTGCTAGAGAGCTGTGTTGTTAACAGCTGACAGAGTGAAGAAACAGCACCTTCTGCACCCAGGGATCCAAGCTCAAAGCCCCTCCCCTCTTTCAGCTCAAGTCTCTCTCTCTCATTCAGCTGTATGCTCTCTCTCTCTCTCTCTCTCTTTCTCATTCAGCTGTATGCTCTCTCTCTCTTTCTCATTCAGCTGTACTCTCTTTCTCTCTCTCTCTCTCTTTCTCTTTCTTTCTCATTCAGCTGTACTCTCTTTCTCTTTCTTTCTCTTTCTCATTCAGCGTACGCTCTCTCTCTCTCTTTTTCTTTCTCATTCAGCTGTACGCTCTCTCTCTCTCTTTCTTTTTTCATTCAGCTGTACTCTCTCTTTCTCTTTCTCTCTCATTCAGCTGAACTCTCTCGCTATCTCTCTCCCTCTCTCTTTCAGCTGTACTCTCTGTCTCTCTTTTTCAGCTGTACTCTCTCTGTGTCTCTCTCTACAGCTTAGTTGCTCTCTCTTTCTCCGTTCAACTCAACTACAGTAAACACACTCAGCCTCCCTTCATTCTTTCCTTCTCTTTCTCTGTATTTCTCTCCCCTTTCTTCCCTTTCTCAGTATTTCTCCTCACTCTCGCTCTCTCTCTCTGGTCCACTCAGCCATGATGCTCTCTCCCTCTCTTTCTGTCTCTCTCCCTCACTCACCCACATTCTTTACTCATTTTCCTACTCTCTCTTACTGACTCATGGGGAATTTGAATGCATAAAGCACAAAATTGCCTTTCTTAAACAAAGACTGAAGTAGTTTCCATGTCTGTGTCCTGGTGTGTTGGGTGGTACTGGGCAGGCTGGTGGGGCCTGGTGTGTTGGGTGGTACTGGGCAGGCTGGTGGGGCCTGGTGTGTTGGGTGGTACTGAGCAGGCTGGTGGGGCCTGGTGTGTTGGGTGGTACTGGGCAGGCTGGTGGGGCTTGGTGTGTTGGGTGGTACTGGGCAGGCTGGTGGGGCCTGGTGTGTTGGGTGGTACTGAGCAGGCTGGTGGGGCCTGGTGTGTTGGGTGGTACTGAGCAGGCTGGTGGGGCCTGGTGTGTTGGGTGGTACTGGGCAGGCTGGTGGGGCCTGGTGTGTTGGGTGGTACTGAGCAGGCTGGTGGGGCTTGGTGTGTTGGGTGGTACTGGGCAGGCTGGTGGGGCCTGGTGTGTTGGGTGGTACTGGGCAGGCTGGTGGGGCCTGGTGTGTTGGGTGGTACTGGGCAGGCTGGTGGGGCCTGGTGTGTTGGGTGGTACTGGGCAGGCTGGTGGGGCCTGGTGTGTTGGGTGGTACTGGGCAGGCTGGTGGGGCTTGGTGTGTTGGGTGGTACTGGGCAGGCTGGTGGGGCCTGGTGTGTTGGGTGGTACTGGGCAGGCTGGTGGGGCCTGGCTGGTCAGTCCTGTGCTGTCCTACTGTCAACCCTGATCTGGGAAATATTGTATTTCAATAACCAAAATACAGTTTCTTCAGATTGTGAACATAATGGGACATAGAGATTGCTATTTTGAAATTCCCTTCATGTTCAGTGATATTGTGGCTACTAGTACTGACCACTCTGAACACAGCAGCTGACCACTCTGAACACAGCAGCTGACCACCCTGAACACAGCAGCTGACCACCCTGAACACAGCAGCTGACCACCCTGAACACAGCAGCTGACCACCCTGAACACAGCAGCTGACCACCCTGAACACAGCAGCTGACCACCCTGAACACAGCAGCTGATCACCCTGAACACAGCAGCTGATCACCCTGAACACAGCAGCTGACCACCCTGAACACAGCAGCTGATCACCCTGAACACAGCAGCTGACCACCCTGAACACAGCAGCTGACCACCCTGAACACAGCAGCTGATCACCCTGAACACAGCAGCTGATCACCCTGAACAAAGCAGCTGAGAGAAATCAGCCTGAACACAGTTGTTGTCCTTCCTGTCTGTTGTTATCTCCATCTCTTCACTCTTCTATTTCTGTCCCATCTATCTTCTCTATCTCCATCTCTTCAATCTTCTCTTTCTGTCCCATCTATCTTCTATCTCTCCATCTCTTCACTCTTCTCTTTCTGTCCCATCTATCTTATCTCTCCATCTCTTCACTCCTGTCTTTCTGTCCCATCTATCTTCTCTATCTCCATCTCTTCACACTTCTCTTTCTGTCCCATCTATCTTATCTCTCTACATCTCTTCACTCTTTTCTTTCTGTCCCATCTATCTTATCTCTCTACATCTCTTCACTCCTGTCTTTCTCTCCCATCGATCTTATCTCTCAGCTTCTCTCTTGTTCTTTGTTTAATTCTTCTCCCTCTGTCCACCTTTCCAGCTGAGCAAGGATGAGAACGATTTATTTTACAATGCCAGCTTTTCTTAACCAATCTTTATTGGCCTGACTCAATAGTTGGCTTTGTCAACATGCAACCTTCTGAAAATCTTAAAAGAAAGTACTTAAAATGAGCCCATTTGGTTTCCTGGTTGAAGCTTCAAGTGTTCTGTTTCCAGATGCTTGTGTGACCAACAACATGACTTGTCATGTGTCCAGGTAACATCTCTGCTTGGCTCAACAGTCACTCTGCTGCACATCACGATCATCACCAAAATCATAACATTATGCAGTACAGTCACATGATATCAGAATAATAATCATTGTCTAATAATCTATGAAATAGGCATGTCCTTATGTCAACATGCAGACTCCAGCTGGTGCTTTTGATCAGCAAACAGGGGTTGATCAGATTTCCCTCTGCCAGGGTTCTAGTGTCCCATATGGCAGTGTTCTACTGTTCCCTTTGCAGGGGGTTCTACTGTTCCCTTTGCCAGGGTTCTACAGTTCCCTCTGCCAGGGTTCTAGAGTTCCCTCTGCAAGGGTTCTAGAGTTCCCTCTGCCAGGGTTCTAGTGTTCCCTCTGCCAGGGTTCTAGAGTTCCCTCTGCAAGGGTTCTAGTGTTCCCTCTGCCAGGGTTCTAGAGTTCCCTCTGCCAGGGTTCTAGAGTTCCCTCTGCCAGGGTTCTAGAGTTCCCTCTGCCAGGGTTCTAGAGTTCCCTCTGCCAGGGTTCTACTGTTCCCTCTGCCAGGGTTCTAGAGTTCCCTCTGCCAGGGTTCTAGAGTTCCCTCTGCCAGGGTCTAGAGTTCCCTCTCCCAAGATTCTAGTTTGAGTCTTAAGGTTATACTCTTCATTCTGCCAGGGTCCCAGTGTTCTAGTGTTTATTTAGCTGTGAGCTCTGAAGTCGGTTCAGATATATTTCTTGAAACAGTAAACTGTCTCATGCTCTTCTTATTAAAAACAATATTTTAAATCATAGTTTCTAACAAAACATTTCCCAAATTCTAAATCATCTCAAAAATCAACATCTGAGAAAGCGTCCATGATTGATTGACCTTGTTCTGGTGCTGAAGATGATCAACCACATCCCCATCACAGTCCTACAACACACACATCACTACCTTTGTAATCATGAACGTAAGCTCCATAGCACTCACTGATCAGTGTATATCATATTTAATGTGTAAGGCTTGGATCTGTCCAGTACCAGATGTATTCATGTGTCATTTTAATTATGTTTGTAGTCTTCCAACTGGTAAGCACTGATGTAGCTGCGGCACTAGAATATATAGGTCACTACCCTCAAACTGACCTTAGGACTCTTGTGCTCAACAGTTCAACACACTTTGGACAGTAAAAAAAAACTATGTAAAAACAATAAGGCAACATCTCATTGTTCGGTGAAGACATAAAACGTCTATTTAAAGGTACAAGTCATTAGAGTACACGCTGGTTAGTACACATCTGACTCTCAGACCCTCAGTGTTGAGCTCCCAGACGGAGCACTTTCTCTCCATCAGTAAATGAAACCGGATTCCGTTCTGATCTGCACCCAGATGGGGGTTCGTGTGAAGGAGGGAGCTCTTCGTCACTGCCCATGCGCAGAAATATGAGAGAATTATCCCCTCTCAGAAAAGAGTTATGAGAGAATGACCCTATCAGAACAGAGTTTTGTAATTCCTCGTTGACAAACGAACGGAGCCAAACTGGTCATATTGTGGTTTGACTGACAGGGGGAGGGGGTATATAAGAGAGGGGGTCTGTCATTCAGGCACCAAGGTTCAGGTCCTTCCACGCCTGGATGTAGTGGACTTTACGCGCAGTTTCCTCTCTGACAGAACGCTTCATATTTATTTGAACAGTATATTTTTTCGCAGGATATTTTTTCCTTTTGAACTGAAAGGGGTTGCAATTCCACCAGGTAGACAAAGTTATTTGAAGGACTCCTGCAGAGGACTTTGTTAGACTTGAATTTGATCATGATTTTATCAGTTGTCAGTTGTGTAAGGTCGTATCTTATGCATGCAGACAGTGATGAAGAGTCTTATGCATGCAGACAGTGATGAAGAGTACATACTTTGAGTGTGAGTTGGGTGAGACTGGCGTGATTTAGAAACGTCTTATTAATTGATTGCGTGTCTCAGATGTGTTGTTCTAAGTTGTGACAGCTTGTCTGTTGTCTCTGCACACTGCGTGAAACAATACAACTGTGGAAATAGTGTATATTAACGATGGAAGCAACGGCAATTAAACCCTATTTTCTTGTTTCTAAGGCGACATGATACTGAGGAGATGTGTGTACTTGCTGCAGTTCCTGTGTGTCTGCCTCGCGGCTCAACCTCAAGGTAAACACACAGCTGTCCTCCATTAACCTGGAGATGTTCTCACTCCAGACTTTCCCTTGAAACGCCTTTCTTGTTAAAATACCATCAAACCTGGTGACTCTGCTCTACATTGCATTTCTGTCTGAAAAGTTGTCCCATTTTCTCTGCAGAGAAATCATGTAAAAAAAAACTGTATTGGGGTTTCTTGTAAAAAGTTATTCCAGGTAAATGCTTCAAAAACTGCTCCTTTTACTTGATATAATATTTAGAAATGTTTCAAGGGTTTCTGCAGATGATTCCTTGATACAATCATAGTCTGATGTGCTTGTTAGCTTCAGCCCTCTTCTGCTTTTTCTCTCTGACCCACTTTTAGAAGATGGAGAGTTGGACGACGACACGGTGTTCGACCTGTTTGAAATTAGTCACATCAACCGCAAGACTGTGGGAGCCAAGCAGTTCAGGGGCCAAGACTCTGACATGCCGGCGTACCGTTTCATCCGCTTCGACCAGCTGCCCTCTGTTGATGCTCCTGTACTGAGACAGCTGCTGAGGCAGATCCAGAACAATGAGGGCTTCGTGCTGGAGGCCAGCATGCGGCAGGACCGCGGCTCCAGAGGGACACTGGTTGGGCTGGAGGACTCCAGCGGGCAGCGGCAGTTTGAGATCCTGTCTAATGGGCGTGCCAACACGCTGGACCTGGTGTACTGGGTGGATGGATCCCAGAATGTGGTGTCCTTCGAGGACGTGGACCTGTCCGACTCCCAGTGGAAGAACATCACGCTTCACGTCCACGGGGAGAACGCACACCTGTTTGTGGGCTGCGGACTGGTGGACAGCTTCATCCTGGACGAGCCCTTCTACGAACACCTGCAGCAGGAGGGCAGCAAGATGTTCGTGGCCAGGGGCTCCACCAGGGAAAACCACTTCAGGGTAAAGTTCATGTCTGAACACAGCAGATGCTTTTATCCAGGGAGACAGATCATACATGTAGGACAGACAGCAGGACATGACACAGTCACCTGCCTTCCTGCCCCAAACACAGCCTCTGCATGGTCATTGTTAGGGCAGGAAATATGTTTCAAACTCCAGACCTTAACCAACCTGTCTCTAACTACTGTAACTAGTCTAACTGGTCTCTTGCTGTCTCACAGGGCTTGCTGCAGAATGTGCGTTTCCTCTTTGAAACTTCAATTGACGACATCCTAATGACGAAGGGCTGTGATGTCACTAAATCAGGTAGGAGGCCCAGGAGATATGAGATGAGATCTTGGACATGTCGTTCCTCAGTCCTGCCAGCAGAGGGAGCTGTAGTGTTAGTGTGTGTATGTGTGCCACACTAACTGCTGTCTGCGTGCCTCCAGGGGGGACTCAGCCCTTCACTCCCTGCTCCTCTGCCTCTTTGGGTTTCACATGGATTAAGAGGCAGAATTTCAGATCATTTCTTCTTCAAACTATTCTCTCTTCCATGGTGTTTGGGCCACAGCCCCAACTAGTGAGGGAGGAAGGACATGGAAAGATCTCAGTATTACATCATGTTTACGGAAACAGTTGTCTGGGAGTGGTGGTGTGAGGTCAGCCCATGTGGAAGGAGAGTCAGATGTCTGAGTTTATTTCTACTGGCAGGATCTTCTGGGTAGAGCCTGAAGGAGAACAACACACTAAAGTTTTTTTTCTGCCACATGAATATTTATTTATTTAAAGTAAATGCTGTTACAGCGTTAGAGTAGGGAGTCTGCGCACACACACACACACACACACACACACACACACACACACACACACACACACACACACACACACACACACATAGTGAGGACATGACTTGGCAGAGAGGGTAGCTCTCCCTCCACTGGATCCTGAGTTCCTCCTGGATGTGGCTGAGCTGGGGTTCTCAAAGCTAGGTTCTGACCGGTTCTGTTCTTCTCTGTTCAGTGAAAATGTCTAAACACTGGCACCAGTCCTGTCCTGGGTCTGGATCTGTCCTGGGATGTCCTGGGTCTGGGGCTGTCCTGGGATGTTCTGGGTCTGTACTTGGGCTGTCCTGGGTCTGTCCTGGGGCTGTCCTGGGTCTGGATCTGTCCTGGGTCTGGGTCTGTCCTGGGGCTGTCCTGGGTCTGGATCTGTCCTGGGGCTGTCCTAGGGCTGTCCTGGGGCTGTCCTGGGGCTGTCCTAGGGCTGTCCTGGGGCTGTCCTGGGTCTGGGGCTGTCCTGGGGCTGTCCTGGGGCTATCCTGCGTCTGTACTGGGGCTGTCCTGGGACTGTCCTGGGGCTGTCCTGGGTCTTGGTCTGGGTCTGTCCTGGGGCTGTCCCGGGGCTGTCCTGGGGCTGTCCTGGGGCTGTCCTGTGTCTGTCCTGGGTCTGTCCTGGGTCTGTTCTGCGGCTGTCCTGGGTCTGGGGCTGTCTTGGGTCTGTCCTGGGTCTGTCCTGGGTCTGGGTCTGGGTCTGTCCTGGGGCTGTCCCGGGGCTGTCCTGGGTCTGTCCTGGGTCTGTCCTGGGTCTGTCCTGGGGCTGTCCTGGGGCTGTCCTGGGGCTGTTCTGGGGCTGTCCTGGGTCTGTCCTGGGTCTGGGGCTGTCTTGGGTCTGTCCTGGGTCTGTCCTGGGTCTGTCCTGGGGCTGTCCTGGGGCTGGGTCTGTCCTGGGTCTGTCCTGGGTCTGGGGCTGTCTTGGGTCTGTCCTGGGTCTGTCCTGGGGCTGTCCTGGGGCTGTCCTGGGGCTGGGTCTGTCCTGGGTCTGTCCTGGGTCTGTCCTGGGTCTGTCCTGGGGCTGTCCTGTGGCTGTCCTGGGTCTGTCCTGGGGCTGTCCTGGGTCTGTCCTGGGTCTGTCCTGGGTCTGTCCTGGGGCTGTCCTGGGGCTGTCCTGGGTCTGTCCTGGGTCTGTCCTGGGTCTGTCCTGGGGCTGTCCTGGGGCTGTCCTGGGTCTGTCCTGGGTCTGTCCTGGGGCTGTCCTGGGGCTGTCCTGGGTCTGTCCTGGGTCTGTCCTGGGTCTGTCCTGGGTCTGTCCTGGGGCTGTCCTGGGTCCGGGTGTTTCCTGATATTCTGGTGGAAGTAGAAAGGAGATCTCCAGTCTCTGAATGAGTCTTCCAGACTTACAAGGAGCAGAAAATAAACACAGATTTGGCTGTGCGGTGCGTTTAGAACCATCCGTCATGACTACATGATGTACAGTCCCTGTTCACCCATTCATCTCTGCCAGTGTACATGGCTGACCTACCGAAGGCTGTGTGTGTTTGTGTTGGTGTGTGTGTGTGTGTGTTGGTGTGTGTGTGTGTGTGTATTCTCACTCATATGGAGAGACTGAAGGGACACATTAAGAGACGGGTCAGAGGAGTGAGATGTGGAACACAGCCGTCATGCATACTGCACCTGGAGGGATGGGGGCCTTAGTGAGGGGCGCTAGGTGAGGGGGCCTAGGTGAGGGGGCCTGGGTAAGGGGGGCTGGTGAGGGGGCTGAGGAGGCTCTGGTGAGGGGAGGTGAGTGGTCTGGGCTGAACCGTGCTGAAGTATTTCAGAGGTGTACCAGACAGACACACAAATAAAATCAGTGTGACTGAGCACAGGGGCATGGCCAGACAGTAGTGACTTCCTGATTCACTTCCTGCTCCACAGTATGTGTGTGTCGGAGTTTGTGTGTGTGCATGTGTGTGTGTGTGCGTGTGTGTGTGTGTGTGTGTGTGTGCAGGTATGGTCACACAGGACAGATGGTTCAGTGGTTCAGCAGGCATCGCTCAGTGCTGTTGTCTTTGTACTTTACAGTGAGTCTCTCCGACCCAGATGAGGCGAATACGGTGAGCGAAAGCGCTGAGGTGTTGGACGTCAGTCCTTCCATCACCACTAACTTCATTGGTCAGAAGGCGGGGCCGGGGGCGGAACTTTGTGAGCGCTCCTGTGAGGAGCTGAGCTCCATGTTCCAGGAACTGAAGGGCCTGAGAGTCGTTGTTGGCAACCTGATTGACGGCCTTCAGAAAGTGGTGAGTGGCTTTTGATGTTGACCAGAATATAAAGTGTGTTTGTTTTTCCATTTGTTGGTTTCTAAATGGTCTAAAGAGGACTCCAGTAGACTGTATAGCTTTTAGACAACGTTTACAGTGTTATAACTATAAACCTACTGTCTATCCCTATACAGTGTTGTAACTATAAACCTACTGTATATCCTTCTACAGTGTTATAACTATTAATCTACTGTATAGCTTTATACGGTCTAATAATATTAACCTACTGTATAGCATCAAACAACCTTATAACTTCTATTAACATCTGAGACGCCTAGAGATGTTGACCTAACAACCATGTGTCACTGTGTTAGAAAGCTGTGTTAGCGGACTGGTGGTTAGCTGTGTTGGCAGACTGGTGGTTAGCTGTGTTGACAAACTGTGGTTAGCTGTGTTGACAGACTGGTGGTTAACTGTGTTAACAGACTGGTGGTTAGCTGTGTTGACAGACTGGTGGTTAGCTGTGTTGACAGACTGGTGGTTAGCTGTGTTGACAAACTGTGGTTAGCTGTGTTGACAAACTGTGGTTAGCTGTGTTGACAGACTGGTGGTTAACTGTGTTGACAGACTGGTGGTTAACTGTGTTAACAGACTGGTGGTTAGCTGTGTTGACAGACTGGTGGTTAACTGTGTTGACAGACTGGTGGTTAGCTGTGTTAACAGACTGGTGGTTAGCTGTGTTGACAGACTGGTGGTTAGCTGTGTTGACAGACTGGTGGTTAGCTGTTTTGACAAACTGTGGTTAGCTGTGTTGACAGACTGGTGGTTAGCTGTGTTGACAGACTGGTGGTTAGCTGTGTTGACAGACTGGTGGTTAACTGTGTTGACAGACTGGTGGTTAGCTGTGTTAACAGACTGGTGGTTAACTGTGTTGACAGACTGGTGGTTAACTGTGTTGACAGACTGGTGGTTAACTGTGTTGACAGACTGGTGGTTAACTGTGTTGACAGACTGGTGGTTAACTGTGTTGACAGACTGGTGGTTAACTGTGTTGACAGACTGGTGGTTAACTGTGTTGACAGACTGGTGGTTGGTTGTGTCAGCAGGCTGCCTCTTCCTGTAGCTGTACAGTCTGACTCTGGTAGTTTTCCTGAGAGGTCCCTGAGGCTCTGACAGACCGAGTGGTGTCTAGCAACCCGACACAGCTAACTGTCTCTGCACACACACATGTACACAGTCTCTCTCTCTCTCTCTCTCTCTCTCTTTTCTTTCCACTCTCTCTCTCTCTTTCTCTTTCTTTCCACTCTCTTTTCCTTCCACTCTCTCTTTCCCTCTTTCTCTCTGTAACCTCCCCCCCTCTCTTTCTTCCACTCTCTCTTTCTTCCACTCTCTCTCTTTCTTCTACTCTAACTCTAACCCTTTCACTTTTACACTCTCACACTTTCTATTCCTTTTGCTTACACTTCCCCTCCCTTTTTCTCTATCACACACACACACACACACACACACACACACACACACACACACACACACACACACACACACACACACACACAGACTGATGGAGACAGAGGGAGGGGGGGGAGACACAGGCTGGTCCAATAGCAGACTGCCCTCTGTTCATGCCACACAGTGTGCACAGACACACAGCACAGACACACAGTGTGCACAGACACACAGTGTGCAGTGTTCTGAAGTTTAATCATCCTCTGTAGACATGCTCAGTATGTGTCCTTCTAAACTCTTTTGACTGGCAGTTTATATACTAACTGTAAACAGTACACAAATGTACAACATCTACATTGTACTGTAAACACATGTGATGTGTTTACACATCTGTACAGATCTTACATATCACATCTTACAGATCTGTAAACGTAAACATGCATGTAAACAAACTGAGATATGTTAATGCAGATATGTAGCCTAATTGTAAATGTCAACAAATGTAAACATATACTGATTGTAAAGACATGATGTTTCTGGTCAGACGGAGGAGAACGTGGTGATGAAGGAGGCCCTGACCAGGATGAAGAACAACAAGGAAAAGAGCATGTGCTGGCAGGATGGCCGTCTTTTTGAGGACAAGGAAGACTGGGTGGTGGACAGCTGCACCAAGTGCACCTGCCAGGTAGGACCACACCATCACCATGACAACGCCACACCATCACCCCCACAACATTCAAGTTCCACAGTATTGTAGTTCCACAGTGTTGTAGTTCCACAGTGTTGTAGTTCCACAGTGTTGTAGTTCCACAGTGTTGTAGTTCCACAGTGTTGTAGTTCCACAGTGTTGTAGTTCCACAGTATTGTAGTTCCACAGTATTGTAGTTCCACAGTATTGTAGTTCCACAGTGTTGTAGTTCCACAGTGTTGTAGTTCCACAGTGTTGTAGTTCCACAGTACTGTAGTTCCACAGTGTTGTAGTTCCACAGTACTGTAGTTCCACAGTGTTGTAGTTCCACAGTGTTGTAGTTCCACAGTATTGTAGTTCCACAGTATTGTAGTTCCACAGTGTTGTAGTTCCACAGTACTGTAGTTCCACAGTGTTGTAGTTCCACAGTGTTGTAGTTCCACAGTGTTGTAGTTCCACAGTGTTGTAGTTCCACAGTGTTGTAGTTCCACAGTGTTGTAGTTCCACAGTGTTGTAGTTCCACAGTGTTGTAGTTCCACAGTATTGTAGTTCCACAGTACTGTAGTTCCACAGTGTTGTAGTTCCACAGTGTTGTAGTTCCACAGTGTTGTAGTTCCACAGTACTGTAGTTCCACAGTGTTGTAGTTCCACAGTGTTGTAGTTCCACAGTACTGTAGTTCCACAGTGTTGTAGTTCCACAGTGTTGTAGTTCCACAGTGTTGTAGTTCCACAGTGTTGTAGTTCCACAGTGTTGTAGTTCCACAGTGTTGTAGTTCCACAGTACTGTAGTTCCACAGTGTTGTAGTTCCACAGTGTTGTAGTTCCACAGTGTTGTAGTTCCACAGTGTTGTAGTTCCACAGTATTGTAGTTCCACAGTATTGTAGTTCCACAGTGTTGTAGTTCCACAGTGTTGTAGTTCCACAGTGTTGTAGTTCCACAGTACTGTAGTTCCACAGTGTTGTAGTTCCACAGTACTGTAGTTCCACAGTGTTGTAGTTCCACAGTGTTGTAGTTCCACAGTACTGTAGTTCCACAGTGTTGTAGTTCCACAGTGTTGTAGTTCCACAGTATTGTAGTTCCACAGTATTGTAGTTCCACAGTGTTGTAGTTCCACAGTACTGTAGTTCCACAGTGTTGTAGTTCCACGGTGTTGTAGTTCCACAGTGTTGTAGTTCCACAGTGTTGTAGTTCCACAGTGTTGTAGTTCCACAGTGTTGTAGTTCCACAGTGTTGTAGTTCCACAGTGTTGTAGTTCCACAGTACTGTAGTTCCACAGTACTGTAGTTCCACAGTGTTGTAGTTCCACAGTGTTGTAGTTCCACAGTGTTGTAGTTCCACAGTATTGTAGTTCCACAGTGTTGTAGTTCCACAGTGTTGTAGTTCCACAGTACTGTAGTTCCACAGTGTTGTAGTTCCACAGTGTTGTAGTTCCACAGTACTGTAGTTCCACAGTGTTGTAGTTCCACAGTGTTGTAGTTCCACAGTGTTGTAGTTCCACAGTGTTGTAGTTCCACAGTATTGTAGTTCCACAGTGTTGTAGTTCCACAGTACTGTAGTTCCACAGTGTTGTAGTTCCACAGTGTTGTAGTTCCACAGTGTTGTAGTTCCACAGTGTTGTAGTTCCACAGTGTTGTAGTTCCACAGTATTCTATCTCCTTTGTATTCCAACTCCTTATAAGTGCTAGTTAGCAATACAGAAAACTTGTTTACAAAACATGGCTTGGTGTGTTATGTTAACAAATGCTACAAAACATGTTTTTCATTTAGCATAGGATTTAATTCATAATGACAAACAGATAACGTGTGTATATACAGCTGCATGTAAATCTTTGGAAGTGTGATATTAATTCTGTCTACAATAAACATGATCTTACAGAAGCCTATTATATTTCAGCTCAAAGCATAAATATACCAGAAAATATGAAAAATCCTTTTTTCTGTTCTGTTCTTCCCGTCTGTCTCCTGTCTGTCCTATCAGGACTCTAAGATCGTGTGTCACCAGATAACCTGCCCTGCAGTGGCCTGTGCTAGCCCTACATTTATTGATGGAGAGTGCTGCCCTGTGTGTCTACGTAAGACTCACACACACACTCACACACACACACACATTTACAAACACCCTCACAACAGACCATCATGGCAGACCTATGTATCACAGTTATGAATGTGTGTGTTTGTGTGTCTTCTGAAACAGCTAAAGACAGTGAGGATGGCTGGTCTCCCTGGTCTGAATGGACAGAGTGCACGGTCACCTGTGGGACAGGTACGCAGCAGAGAGGAAGGTCATGTGACGCCACCAGCAACCCCTGCTCAGGCCCGTCTATACAGACACGCAAGTGCAGCCTGGGTAAATGTGACAGTCGAGGTAAGTGATGATGACTACACCACCCACTCTGCTATATGACTACACTACCCATCAGCCCACTCACTCTGCTATATGACTACACTACCCATCAGCCCACTCACTCTGCTATATGACTACACTACCCATCAGCCCACTCACTCTGCTATATGACTACACTACCCATCAGCCCACTCACTCTGCTATATGACTACACTACCCATCAGCCCACTCACTCTGCTATATGACTACACTACCCATCAGCCCACTCACTCTGCTATATGACTACACTACCCATCAGCCCACTCACTCTGCTATATGACTACACTACCCATCAGCTCAATCACTCTGCTATATGACTACACTACCCATCAGCCCACTCACTCTGCTATATGACTACACTACCCATCAGCCCACTCACTCTGCTATATGACTACACTACCCATCAGCCCACTCACTCTGCTATATGACTACACTACCCATCAGCCCACTCACTCTGCTATATGACTACACTACCCATCAGCCCAATCACTCTGCTATATGACTACACTACCCATCAGCCCACTCACTCTGCTATATGACTACACTACCCACCAGCCCACTCACTCTACTATATGACTACACTACCCACCAGCCCACTCACTCTACTATATGACTACACTACCCATCAGCCCACTCACTCTGCTATATGACTACACTACCCACCAGCCCACTCACTCTACTATATGACTACACTACCCATCAGCCCACCCACTCTGCTCTATGACTACATTACCCATCAGCCCACTCACTCTGCTACATTCACTATCTCACATGCTACACAGTGTAAGACAGAGTTCCACCATGTGACATGTTTTGATGAAGAACATGTGTGATGTGCGTGTGCCAGTCCGGCAGGATGGTGGGTGGAGCCTGTGGTCTCCCTGGTCATCGTGCTCCGTGTCGTGTGGTGAGGGTCAGATCACCAGGATCCGCCACTGTAACGCCCCCGTGCCTCAGCTGGGCGGCCGAGACTGTGAAGGGAGCGGCCGGGAAACACAGCGGTGTGAGGCCAAACCCTGCCCTAGTGAGTATGGTGAACTAGCCCTGCCCTAGTGAGTATGGTGAACTAGCCCTGTCCTAGTGAGTATGGTGAACTAACCCTGTCCTAGTGAGTATGGTGAACTAACCCTGCCCTAGTGAGTATGGTGAACTAGCCCTGCCCTAGGGAGTATGGTGAACTAGCCCTGTCCTAGTGAGTATGGTGAACTAGCCCTGCCCTAGTGAGTATGGTGAACTAGCCCTGTCCTAGTGAGTATGGTGAACTAGCCCTGTCCTAGTGAGTATGGTGAACTAACCCTGTCCTAGTGAGTATGGTGAACTAACCCTGCCCTAGTGAGTATGGTGAACTAGCCCTGTCCTAGTGAGTATGGTGAACTAACCCTGCCCTAGTGAGTATGGTGAACTAGCCCTGCCCTAGTGAGTATGGTGAACTAGCCCTGTCCTAGTGAGTATGGTGAACTAGCCCTGCCCTAGTGAGTATGGTGAACTAGCCCTGCCCTAGTGAGTATGGTGAACTAGCCCTGTCCTAGTGAGTATGGTGAACTAGCCCTGCCCTAGTGAGTATGGTGAACTAGCCCTGCCCTAGTGAGTATGGTGAACTAGCCCTGCCCTAGGGAGTATGGTGAACTAGCCCTGCCCTAGTGAGTATGGTGAACTAGCCCTGCCCTAGTGAGTATGGTGAACTAGCCCTGCCCTAGTGAGTATGGTGAACTAGCCCTGTCCTAGTGAGTATGGTGAACTAGCCCTGCCCTAGTGAGTATGGTGAACTAGCCCTGCCCTAGTGAGTATGGTGAACTAGCCCTGCCCTAGTGAGTATGGTGAACTAGCCCTGCCCTAGTGAGTATGGTGAACTAGCCCTGCCCTAGTGAGTATGGTGAACTAGCCCTGTCCTAGTGAGTATGGTGAACTAGCCCTGCCCTAGTGAGTATGGTGAACTAGCCCTGCCCTAGTGAGTATGGTGAACTAGCCCTGCCCTAGTGAGTATGGTGAACTAGCCCTGCCCTAGTGAGTATGGTGAACTAGCCCTGCCCTAGTGAGTATGGTGAACTAGCCCTGCCCTAGTGAGTATGGTGAACTAGCCCTGTCCTAGTGAGTATGGTGAACTAGCCCTGTCCTAGTGAGTATGGTGAAGTAGACTACATAGTCAAAAACAATTCAAACTTCCTCTTGGTGTCTGTGTGCAGTTGACGGTGGTTGGGGACCGTGGTCGCCATGGGCAACCTGCTCAGCAACCTGTGGGGGCGGGATTAAGAGTCGGACGCGTGTGTGTAACAGCCCCCAGCCTCAGTATGGGGGGAAAGACTGCCTGGGAGAGGCCAAGGACAGCGACGTCTGCAACAAGAAGAACTGTCCTGTTGGTGAGTCTGACTGATGCTTCCTGTCCTCCTACACAGACAGCAGTCTATCAATCCTTACTTCCTGTCCTCCAACACAGATGACTGTCTAACACCATTTCCTGCTTCCTGTCGCTGTACAGATGGCTGCCTGTCTAACCCGTGTTTCGGAGGAGTGGACTGTAACAGTGCCTCTGATGGATCCTGGGAATGTGGACCTTGCCCTGTTGGTTTCCGTGGCAACGGAACTCATTGCGAAGACATTAATGAGGTGAGAGCTAGCGACTGTACAGGATGATATTGTGGGTTTATCCCCCCCCCTCCCCCCTTCACACACAATAATATTGATAGAAGTATTTCATAAATGAACCCTGCATTACATATATGTTAAAACCCCTTGACCCTGTGCCCGTCTGCAGTGTGACATGGTATCAGATGTGTGCTTCCGTGTGGGTGAAGGCCAGCGCTGTGTGAACACGAACCCAGGCTTCCACTGCCTGCCCTGCCCTCCCAGGTACAAGGGCACCCAGCCTTTCGGTATGGGAGTGGAGGCTGCCAAGGAGAACAAGCAGGTGGGGATTCAAGGAATCTGGTCCCTCCCAAATGTCCCTCCCACCTCCCTCTGTCTCCCCCTCCCTCTTCCTGTCTCTCTCCTTCTTCTTCTGTCTCCTTCCCTCTACCTCCCTCTCCTTCTGTCTCCCCCTCCCTCTGTCTTTGTCTCTCTCCTTCTGTCTCTCTCCCTCTGTCTCCCTCCCTCTATCTCCTTCTGTCTCCCTCTCCCTGTCTCCCTCCCTCTCCTTCTGTCTCTCTCCCTCTGTGTCTCCCTCCCTCTCCTTCTGTCTCTGTGTCTCCCTCCCTCTCCCTCTGTCTCTGTGTCTCCCTCCCTCTCCCCCCCTTCCTCTCCCCCTGTGTCTCCCTCCCTCTCCCTCTGTCTCTCTCCTTCTGTCTCTCTCCCTCTGTGTCTGCCTCCCTCTCCCTCTGTCTCTCTCCTTCTGTCTCTCTCCCTCTCTGTCTTCCTCCCTCTCCCCCCCTTCCTCTCCATCTGTCTCTCTCCTTCTGTCTCTCTCCCTCTCTGTCTTCCTCCCTCTCCCCCCCTTCCTCTCCATCTGTCTCTCTCCTTCTGTCTCTCTCCCTCTCTGTCTTCCTCCCTCTCCCCCCCTTCCTCTCCATCTGTCTCTCTCCTTCTGTCTCTCTCCCTCTCTGTCTTCCTCCCTCTCCCCCCCTTCCTCTCCATCTGTCTCTCTCCTTCTGTCTCTCTCCCTCTCTGTCTTCCTCCCTCTCCCCCCCTTCTTCTCCATCTGTCTCTCTCCTTCTGTCTCTCTCCCTCTGTGTCTCCCTCCCTCTCCTTCTGTCTCTCTCCCTCTGTGTCTCCCTCCCTCTCCTTCTGTCTCTCTCCCTCTGTGTCTCCCTCCCTCTCCCTCTGTCTCTCTCCCTCTGTGTCTCCTTCCCTCTCCCTCTGTCTCCCCCTCCCTCTCCTTCTTCCTTTGTCTTCTCGTCTCCCTCGTGGTCAGGGTTAGCCTTGTTGGCCCCGGTCATTAGCAGTGTGTTCATGGCAGCCCTCAGTGTTTTCCACCCAGCTAGATGGAGGCCTATTACAGTTTAATGCGCTGTGTCATGACTGTGTCTCCCTGGTATTCTGTCAGCCTGGCTGAGTGCTCCCTCTCTGCTGGCTGGGAGAGGTGAGTCATCCAGCCTGGAGCCAGATGTTAAGCAGGGGGACCATGTCGTCAGCCTTGAGCTGCTGCCTGGATCAGTTGATTAGGGGGGGCCTGGCAGGGGCACCTCAGCATTGGCATGAGGGTGTGTGTGTGTGTTTTGTGTGTCTGCGTGTGATTGTTTTGTGTCTGTGTGTTTTGTGTGTGTTTTGTGTCTGTGTGTGTTTTGTATCTGTGCATGCATGCAAGGTGTGTGTGTGTGTGTGTTCTAGAGGAGCATTTGAAGGTTGTGTTACGGAAATGAGTTCATGTTTAACAACCTCTTTCCCCTGGAAAGCCCAACCTTTAAAACCAGGTTGTACTCTTCACACTGCCCACATCAGTAGGTCACCTCTGGAAAGGCTTGCTATGTCATTTCATGCCATGTCAGTTTAGGGAACCTTAATGTAAACAGTTGGTTGATGTACACTGGTATTAACAGACCTTTAGTAAAGTTAAAACTGCCTTTTGTCTTTCCTTCTCCCCAGGTGTGTGAGCCTGAGAACCCCTGTCAGGAAAGGACCCATAACTGCCACCGCCATGCAGACTGTGTCTACCTCAGCCACTTCAGTGACCCCATGTACAAGTGTGACTGTAAGATCGGCTACGCAGGGGACGGCTTCATCTGCGGGGAGGACTCTGACCTGGATGGATGGCCCAATCAAAACTTAGTGTGTGGTGCCAATGCCACCTATCACTGCAAGAAGGTGGGTGACTGACAAGACCCTTGACCAATCACAACGTTGTATGTGTTCTTTTTTCTTTAGGAGGGGATTGACTGTCTCAGATACCTGCCCCACCCACCCCAACCTGCCCTGCTCTAATCTGTTCATCTGTGTTCCAGGACAACTGCCCCAACCTGCCCAACTCTGGACAGGAAGACTTTGACAAAGACGGCCAAGGGGACGCATGTGACAAGGACGATGACAATGACGGCATCGTAGATGAGCGGGTGAGACAGCTGTCACTGTCCTGTATATCTATATCTATACCTGAATATACTAGAGAGCACAGTGATGTATATCTATATCTATACCTGAATATACTAGAGAGCCCAGTGATGTGCAGATATATCTATACCTGAATATACTAGAGAGCACAGTGATGTATATCTATACCTATACCTGAATATACTAGAGAGCACAGTGATGTATATCTATACCTGAATATACTAGTGAGCACAGTGATGTATATCTATACCTATACCTGAATATACTAGAGAGCACAGTGATGTATATCTATACCTGAATATACTAGTGAGCACAGTGATGTATATCTATATCTATACCTGAATATACTAGAGAGCACAGTGATGTATATCTATACCTGAATATATTAGAGAGCCCAGTGATGTGTATACATGACTGTGATTCAGTGATGTGTGTTTAGACTGTGATTTGGTGATGTGTGTATATACACGTAGGCTGTGATTCGGGGATGTGTGTATATATACATAGACTGTAAAAGTTCTTTCCCCATGCACTGTTTGTAGACAGTGTAGGAATATTCCCAGACTGCCAAACCAACGTTCTTACCTCTGTGAACAAGAAGGTTTTTCAGTCTGTTCTGTACTCATTGCTCTATCCTGGGGGGGTCATGTGGTGCAGTGGGTTAGGACGAGGGGCTAGTAGAAGAAGGTCAGAAGGTCTCCGGTTCAAACCCTGGCTGTGGCACTATGCCCTGGTGTCCTTGGGAGGCACTTCACCCTCCCTGCCTCAGGGGGAATGTCCCTGTACTTGCTGTAAGTCGCTCTGGATAAGAGCGTCTGATAAATGAGGAAATGTAAATGCTGCTCTGCTGCCCTGTGTTTCATTCTTAGGACAACTGCCCCCTGCTGTACAACCCTCGTCAGTTTGACTTTGACAAGGATGACGTGGGCGACCGCTGTGACAACTGCCCCTACGAGAATAACCCTGCCCAGATAGACACGGACCACAACGGAGAGGGAGACGCCTGCTCTGTGGACATCGACGGGGACGGTAGGAGGATGGTGTCTGTGAGCTGTGTCTGAACAGGGCCTGGTGTCTGTGAGCTGTGTCTGTGAGCTGTGTCTGAACACGGCCTGGAGTCTGTGAGCTGTGTCTGTGAGCTGTGTCTGAACACGGCCTGGAGTCTGTGAGCTGTGTCTGTGAGCTGTGTCTGAACACGGCCTGGAGTCTGTGAGCTGTGTCTGTGAGCTGTGTCTGTGAGCTGTGTCTGAACACGGCCTGGAGTCTGTGAGCTGTGTCTGTGAGCTGTGTCTGTGAGCTGTGTCTGAACAGGGCCTGGTGACTGTGAGCTGTGTCTGTGAGCTGTGTCTGTGAGCTGTGTCTGAACAACTTCTCTTCACCAGAGATTCTGAATGAACAAGACAACTGTCCGTACGTGTATAACCATGAGCAGAAGGACACGGACATGGACGGAGTAGGAGACCAGTGTGACAACTGTCCACTGCTGCACAACCCAGACCAGGTGAGGAAGTCTGCTATATAACCCAGACCAGGTGAGGAAGTATACTATATAACCCAGACCAGGTGAGGAAGTCTGCTATATAACCCAGACCAGGTGAGGAAGTCTACTATATAACCCAGACCAGGTGAGGAAGTATACTATATACCCCAGACCAGGTGAGGAAGTATACTATATAACCCAGACCAGGTGAGGAAGTATACTATATAACCCAGACCAGGTGAGGAAGTCTACTATATAACCCAGACCAGGTGAGGAAGTATACTATATAACCCAGACCAGGTGAGGAAGTATACTATATAACCCAGACCAGGTGAGGAAGTCTGCTATATAACCCAGACCAGGTGAGGAAGTCTACTATATAACCCAGACCAGGTGAGGAAGTCTGCTATATAACCCAGACCAGGTGAGGAAGTCTACTATATAACCCAGACCAGGTGAGGAAGTATACTATATAACCCAGACCAGGTGAGGAAGTCTGCTATATAACCCAGACCAGGTGAGGAAGTCTACTATATAACCCAGACCAGGTGAGGAAGTCTACTATATAACCCAGACCAGGTGAGGAAGTCTGCTATATAACCCAGACCAGGTGAGGAAGTCTACTATATAACCCAGACCAGGTGAGGAAGTATACTATATAACCCAGACCAGGTGAGGAAGTCTGCTATATAACCCAGACCAGGTGAGGAAGTCTACTATATAACCCAGACCAGGTGAGGAAGTATACTATATAACCCAGACCAGGTGAGGAAGTATACTATATAACCCAGACCAGGTGAGGAAGTATACTATATAACCCAGACCAGGTGAGGAAGTCTACTATATAACCCAGACCAGGTGAGGAAGTATACTATATAACCCAGACCAGGTGAGGAAGTATACTATATAATCCAGACCAGGTGAGGAAGTCTGCTATATAACCCAGACCAGGTGAGGAAGTCTGCTATATAACCCAGACCAGGTCAGGAAGTATACTATATACCCCAGACCAGGTGAGGAAGTCTGCTATATAACCCAGACCAGGTCAGGAAGTATACTATATAACCTTCCTTAAAAAAAACTTTTTGTGTGTGTGCCTGGTCTGGTGCCTGTCCTCTGTGTTGATTGTGGTGGTGTGTGTGTGTCCTCTGTGTTGATTGTGGTGGTGTGTGTGTGTCCTCTGTGTTGATTGTGGTGGTGTGTGTGTGTCCTCTGTGTTGATTGTGGTGGTGTGTGTGTGTCCTCTGTGTTGATTGTGGTGGTGTGTGTGTGTCCTCTGTGTTGATTGTGGTGGTGTGTGTGTGTCCTCTGTGTTGATTGTGGTGGTGTGTGTGTGTCCTCTGTGTTGATTGTGGTGGTGGTGTGTGTGTGTGTGTGTGTCCTCTGTGTTGATTGTGATGCTGTTTGTTTGACAGGAGGACAAAGATAACGACCTGGTTGGGGACCAGTGTGACAACAGCCAGGACATCGATGAAGACGGTCACCAGAACAACCTGGACAACTGTCCCTACGTCGCCAACGCCAACCAGGCCGACCACGACAAGGACGGCAAGGGGGACGCCTGTGACCATGACGACGACAACGACGGGATCCCTGACGACAAAGATAACTGCAGACTGGTGCCCAATGAAGACCAGCTGGACGCTGATGGTGGGGGTCTGACACACACACACACATACACACACAAAACACCCCCTCTTCTTTGAACCCAGGTGATGCTGTAATACTGCCCTCTAGTGGGTCAGTAGAGGATGTGTCAGACTCCGCTTCTGTGCTACCTAACAAGAGCTTGGGTGTCTGGCTCCCCCTACCTGTAGGGAGACAGAAGGGTAGGACTACCTGTAGGGAGACAGAAGGGTAGGACTACCTGTAGGGAGACAGAAGGGTAGGACTACCTGTAGGGAGACAGAAGGGTAGGACTACCTGTAGGGAAACCCTTCTGTCAGTCTATAGAGAAACACAGACACATCAGGGGTCTGTACTACCAATTAAGATTTGATGTTAACGAGGTAACTTCAGGTTAATACAGAAACCACTGGGTTTTAGGTTCATGACCTGTGTGTTTCCTATGCAGGAGACGGCAGGGGCGACGCCTGCAAGGACGACTTTGACAACGACAACATCCCTGACATCCTGGACGTGTGTCCTGAGAACAACGCCATCAGCATCACAGACTTCAGGAAGTTCCAGATGGTGCACCTGGACCCCAAGGGCACCACACAGATCGACCCCAGCTGGGTGGTGCGCCACCAGGGCAAGGAGCTGGTCCAGACTGCCAACTCAGACCCGGGCATTGCAGTGGGTGAGGAGAGTCACCACTCACACTGTGGGGGTCATCGAAGCATTAGGGATAAGTATAGTTCAGTTTGTTAACTCTATCGCTGTTCTCCTCCTCCACTCCTCTTCCTTATCCTCTTGTCCTCCCCTCCTACTCTTCCTTCTCCTCCCCTCCTGTCCTCCCCTCCTCCTCCTCTTCCTCTTCCTTCTCCTCCTCCTCCTCCTCTTTCTCCTCCTCTTCCTTCTCCTCCTCCTCTTCCTTCCCCCCCTGTCCTCCCCTCCTCCTCTTCCTTCTCCTTCTCCTCTTCCTTCTCCTCCTGTCCTCCCCTCCTCCTCTTCCTTCTTCTCCTCCTCTTCCTCTTTCTCCTCCTCTTCCTTCTCCTCCTCCTCTTCCTTCTCCTCCTCTTCCTCCTCCTCTTCCTTCTCCTCCTCCTCTTCCTTCTCCTCCTCTTCCTTCTCCTCTTCCTTCTCCTCCTCCTCTTCCTCCTCCTCTTCCTTCTCCTCCTCCTCTTCCTTCTCCTCCTCTTCCTCCTCCTCTTCCTTCTCCTCCTCCTTCTCCTCCTCCTCTTCCTCCTCCTGTCCTCCCCTCCTCCTCTTCCTCTTCCTCCTCCTCTTCCTTCTCCTTCTCCTCCTCCTCCTCTTCCTCCTCCTCCCCTCCTCCTCTTCCTTCTCCTCCTCCTCTTCCTTCTCTTCCTCCTCCTCTTCCTTCTCCTCCTCCTCCTCCTCTTCCTCTTCCTTCTCCTCCTCCTCTTCCTTCTCCTCCTCCTCCTCTTCCTCCTCCTCTTCCTTCTCCTCCTCTTCCTCCTCCTCTTCCTTCTCCTCCTCTTCCTCCTCCTCTTCCTCTTCCTCCTGCCCTCCAGGCTTTGATGAGTTCAACGCTGTAGATTTCAGCGGCACGTTCTACGTCAACACGGACCGTGACGATGATTACGCTGGCTTCGTGTTCGGCTACCAGTCCAGCGGGCGCTTCTATGTGGTGATGTGGAAGCAGATCACACAGACGTACTGGGAGGACAAACCCTCCAAAGCTTTTGGGCTGTCAGGCGTCTCCCTCAAGGTGGTGAACTCCACCACAGGAACCGGGGAGAACCTGAGGAACGCCCTGTGGCACACAGGGAACACTGCCGGCCAGGTGAGACACCACACCTGCCAAACACAGGTTACCTGTGGATTCATGTGAGTGAGGATACACTCACATTTAGAGTGTGTGAAAATCAGAAGGTCCAGGTTCAAATCTCCCCTGTGTTTTGGATGAAAGTGAACGCAGTATGAAATAATTTAGCGAACTTGGCTGTTTTAGCTTCAGTTTGACACAATTCAAACCAAAATATCCCAGCAGTAATGATCTTTGAGTGGAGGGGCAAAGTATAGGGCAGCTAGGTAGACAGGTGGCCTGTACAGTCATCAGCCTTGGGATGGTCTAAATGATTTGTTGTGTTTATTCAAGTTCTGCAACACCCACAGATCATATGACTGTCAAACTGTTTACATGTAGTGGTTGCTATAAACACATTAGAGACCCTTCCTTTAACTTTAATGACATGTTCAGTTTAGAATATTCTTATGGTAATAATTATGTTTTGTAAGTTACTTTGGATGAAAGCGTCTGCTAAATTAATACATGTAAATGTAATGTAAATGTAACCTCACAGTGTGCAACATGTGTGTGTGGCATGTGTGTGGCGTGTGTGTGGCGTGTGTGGCGTGTGTGTGGCGTGTGTATGGCCGGTGTGACATGTTGTGCAGGTGCGTACTCTCTGGCACGATCCCAAGAACATCGGCTGGAAGGACTTCACTGCCTACAGGTGGCATCTTATACACAGACCCAAGACTGGCTTCATCAGGTGAGCACACACACTCGCACGCGTACACACACACTCAAACTTGCACACATACACTTACACACACTCGCACACGTACACACGCACACATACTCACACACTTACACGTACACTCACACACACTCACACACACGTACACACACACACATATACTCACACACAAATACGTACCCTCGCACAGACGTACACTCCTGCACACACTCAGTCCCACCCCCAGCTCATGGCCCCACCTGCTGGCTGATCCCCCAGGGTTGTGGTGTACGAGGGGAAGCAGCTCCTTGCAGACTCGGGGCCGGTGTACGACAAGACCTTCGCTGGAGGACGGCTCGGTCTGTTTGTGTTCTCACAGGAGCTTGTCTTCTTCTCAGACCTCAAGTACGAGTGCAGAGGTAAATATCCACACACACACGTCCTCACAAACAATCCTAACTCCCCAACACACTCCACAAACACTCACACACTTCCAGCCCTATATATACACTCTCACCGTCCCACACACACTCTCTCACCCCCTGAGAGCTGTAGACAGGGCCGTGGGTCTATCTGGTTTAAGAACCAAACAGTGTTTTAAACCCTTCAAATGTTTTTTTTTTTATCACCCAGATAAGCCGGAGTTTCCGACTGTGTTCATATAAAGGTAATAACCTGAAGCCTTGTGGTCTGCTTATTGTTGGTTGATCCTCACGCTGTGCTGTCTGCTTGTCACCTGCTTGGTTACACTGGCTGTATGGTTATCACACTGGAAGGATGGTTATCATCCTGGCTGGATGGTTATTATACTGGCTGTTTGGTTATCATCCTACCTGGTTGGTTATCACGCTGAATATATGGTTATCACACCTGCTGTATGGTTATCACACTGTCCTAGTCATAGTGAATGTATGGTTATCATAGCAACAGTATGGTTATTATAGTGACTGCATGTTAACCACTATTTGGTAATAGTGACTGTATGGTTTATAGTGACTACATAGCACAATTTTGATCTAATGTTACCTTTTTACCTAAAAATAAAAAATCTGATGAAATCATCTTACCGCTGGGAAGGTCAACTTCCATAACTTATTTGACTTGTTGTAAGTACAATGTGTACTATGCCGTACTGACAATACAGTATAGTACTGCAAGTACAGTATAGTTTACTATAGAAGTTGCTATGTAGTTACATGGTGGTGGATGTAAATATAATGTGAAGTGGCTTGTGATCTTGAGTAGCTCAATATGAAACTCATAATAACTATCAGATGTGGAGGAGGACTCTCAGATGTGTAGGAGGACTCTCAGATGTGTAGGAGGACTGTTAGATCTGTAGGAGGACTCTCGGATGTGTAGGAGGACTCTCAGATGTGTAGGAGGACTCTCGGATGTGTAGGAGGACTCTCAGATGTGTAGGAGGACTCTCAGATGTGTAGGAGGACTCTCAGATGTGTAGGAGGACTCTCAGATGTGTAGGAGGACTGTTAGATCTGTAGGAGGACTCTCGGATGTGTAGGAGGACTCTCGGATGTGTAGGAGGACTCTCAGATGTGTAGGAGGACTCTCAGATGTGTAGGAGGACTCTCAGATGTGTAGGAGGACTCTCAGATGTGTAGGAGGACTCTCAGATGTGTAGGAGGACTCTTAGATGTGGAGGAGGACTCTCGGATGTGTAGGAGGACTCTCGGATGTGTAGGAGGACTCTCAGATGTGTAGGAGGACTCTCAGATGTGGAGGAGGACTCTCAGATGTGTAGGAGGACTCTCGGATGTGTAGGAGGACTCTCGGATGTGTAGGAGGACTCTCGGATGTGTAGGAGGACTCTCAGATGTGTAGGAGGACTCTCAGATGTGTAGGAGGACTCTCAGATGTGTAGGAGGACTATCAGATGTGTAGGAGTACTCTTAGATCTGTAGGAGGACTCTCAGATGTGTAGGAGGACTCTCAGATGTGTAGGAGGACTCTCAGATGTGTAGGAGGACTCTCAGATGTGTAGGAGGACTCTTGGGTTTCTGGGTGGTCAGCGGATAGTCGTGGGCTGGTGTGGTGTGTTCGTCATCACAGCTGTAGATGGAACCAACAGAGCTCTGGGGGCCTGCTGTGGAGCAGACCTCTACCCTAGGGAGCAGGCCTCTAGCCCAGGGAGCAGGCCTCCAGCCCAGGGAGCAGGCCTCTAGTCCAGGGAGCAGGCCTCCAGCCCAGGGAGCAGGCCTCCAGCCCAGGGAGCAGGCCTGTAGTCCAGGGAGCAGGCCTCCAGCCCAGGGAGCAGGCCTCTAGCCCAGGGAGCAGGCCTCCAGCCCAGGGAGCAGGCCTGTAGTCCAGGGAGCAGGCCTCCAGCCCAGGGAGCAGGCCTCTAGCCCAGGGAGCAGGCCTCCAGCCCAGGGAGCAGGCCTCCAGCCCAGGGAGCAGGCCTCTAGCCCAGGGAGCAGGCCTCTAGCCCAGGGAGCAGGCCTCCAGCCCAGGGAGCAGGCCTCTAGTCCAGGGAGCAGGCCTCCAGCCCAGGGAGCAGGCCTCCAGCCCAGGGAGCAGGCCTCTAGTCCAGGGAGCAGGCCTCCAGCCCAGGGAGCAGGCCTCTAGCCCAGGGAGCAGGCCTCCAGCCCAGGGAGCAGGCCTCCAGCCCAGGGAACAGGCCTCCAGTCCAGGGAGCAGGCCTCCAGCCCAGGCCTGGCTCCTTCCACTCTGCTGTTGTGGACATTCCCTGGGTCTCCTGTCTCTCTGTTCAGACTCGTCTCCCATCTTTTCCAACAGAAGTCTGCTGTAACCTGAACTTTCATGCCTTAAAATGTGTTTATACCAGTAATTGACCCATCCATTCTTTTCCCCTGTTCCTTTCTTCCCCTCTCTCTCCCATCCTCCCCTTGTCTCCCCCTCTGTCTCCCTCTCTCTCTCCTCTTCAGATAACTGAGGTAGATGGACCATGCATCTGTCTCCTGGATTTCCACATCTTAACTCCATCTTTCAGACGGATACAGACCTGTCTTCTGTGCTGGAACAGCCTTTAGGTGGGTTAGGGTTAGCTGTCTGTCCTCTAGGGTTAGCTGTCTGTCCTCCAGGGTTAGCTGTCTGTCCTCCAGGCTTAGCTGTCTGTCCTCCAGGGTTAGCTGTCTGTCCTCCAGGCTTACCTGTCTGTCTTCCAGGGTTACCTGTCTGTCCTCCAGAGTTAGCTGTCTGTCCTCTAGGGTTAGCTGTCTGTCCTCCAGGGTTACCTGTCTGTCTTCCAGGGTTACCTGTCTGTCCTCCAGATTAGCTGTCTGTCCTCCAGGGTTACCTGTCTGTCCTCCAGGGTTAGCTGTCTGTCCTCAAGGGTTAGCTGTCTGTCCTCCAGGGTTACCTGTCTGTCTTCCAGGGTTACCTGTCTGTCTTTCAGGGTTAGCTGTCTGTCCTCCAGGGTTACCTGTCTGTCTTCCAGGGTTACCTGTCTGTCCTCCAGGGTTACCTGTCTGTCCTCCAGGGTTACCTGTCTGTCCTCAAGGGTTAGCTGTCTGTCCTCCAGGGTTACCTGTCTGTCTTCCAGGGTTACCTGTCTGTCTTTCAGGGTTAGCTGTCTGTCCTCCAGGGTTACCTGTCTGTCTTCCAGGGTTACCTGTCTGTCCTCCAGGGTTACCTGTCTGTCTTCCAGGGTTAGCTGTCTGTCTTCCAGGGTTACCTGTCTGTCTTCCAGGGTTACCTGTCTGTCCTCCAGGGTTACCTGTCTGTCTTCCAGGGTTACCTGTCTGTCCTCCAGGGTTACCTGTCTGTCTTCCAGGGTTACCTGTCTGTCTTTCAGGGTTAGCTGTCTGTCTTCCAGGGTTACCTGTCTGTCTTACAGGGTTACCTGTCTGTCTTCCAGGGTTACCTGTCTGTCTTCCAGGGTTACCTGTCTGTCTTTCAGGGTTAGCTGTCTGTCCTACAGGGTCTTAGAAGACCAAACTGAAGACCATTTGAAGTGATATCACGTCAGTGGACTAAGAAAAGCTAAATAAAGTAATGTTGTGTTTGACATTGTAATTTGTATTTGTACTTAATTTGTATGTTTTCATTTTAGTTCCCTTTTCCTCTTGTTAGTGAACAGCAATGTTTGAGTTCTAGGAACAGATAAGGACACGGTCCACACATTTGAACTACAACTTAAGGTTCTACCAAAGACCAGTGATGTGGCTGTTTATGGTTGGCTGAAATCTGTTCTCATCATTCTTAATGACTCTGGAAAGTTCTTCAACCACAAGGTCTTTTCACAGCAACTTACCCTGGGAACAAGATGTTTATACTAAGTCTGTATTATACATTCATTTTTTGTAAATTATTTATGCTATCGTTTTTTTGTGTTTTATTTTTTTGTTTTCCTTTTTGCTCAAGTTTGTAAATACTTATTTATTTGTTTACACTGATATAAAACAACTATTTGAAATACACCTGAAATTTGTCCTAAACAATATTCAAGCTTTGCATGAGAACTGCAAGATAGGATCAGGATTAATATGCAGCCAGTGTTTATGTCATATGTATGGATAAAGTGAATATACACTATGACCAGAGCAGATCATCCACATGAATCAATGTTTATGCTGAGTTAGAGAGTCATGTTTAGGTTGTGTAATATTGAGGTTGTGTAATGTAATAGGACTTGGCTCAATTTGAGTCCACGGGGCTACAGATCTATTCCTGTATGTCAAGCAGGGTTTCAGGGAGGATTTCACTGTAAAAGTGCCTTTCCTACATCAACACAGAATATCCACAACTTCCTGTTTCTGGTCTAGAAGGTTCAAGATAACACAGAAATATTGCATTTCATGTGACTAGCGGATATATTGCACCTGTATACCTGTAGCACAAGAACCACAAATTAGTTCAACGCTAACTGTAGCTAATTGTTGCTCCTTGAAACAAACAAAATAAGTAAATGGTCATTAAAAACAAGTTTTAACACAATTTGTTGAACAAATAATCTTCTAATCTTGCCGCTCTCCATTGTGCAGTGAATTAACCAAAGTGATAATTCCCTGTGAAGTAATGATGTAGTACCACAACATGTGCAGGACAGATGTCTCATCCTGTAACCTAGTTTCTACACAGAGAACAGACCCACTCTGCTGTCACTGTATCCCATCACTGAACTGACGGAATGCCACCGAGTTCGAAACAGAAAGCTTCATTAGTGAATTAAGCAATCAGAAAAGTATATCAGTTACTATAGCAGTTGTTGTTCCAATACATCAAAATATGTTTCTTGTTCTTTTTTAGGGTGGGGGGGGAGGGGGGGATTTGCAATGCACAAATGTTGTTTTTGATATACATGATGTATGTGTTACAATTTCTACCAACCCTTTTTGTGAGTGATAAACATTAAAAATGTATCTTGTTTAATGAAACAGTCTCATGTATATGATCACATTATATTCTATAAGGAATAAACATTTTTTAATGATCTGTTGTTTACAAAAATGAGGTTCAGGGGGTATTGCACAAAAGTAGAATAAAGAAATCCAGGCTAACTGAGCAAGCGCGGCTTGACCTAGTCTGGCCGTCGTATCCTGGCTTAATTGGTTGCACGTTTGCCATACTGAGTCGTTGACCCTGTTGAAAAGAGCAACAGATGGGTAAAATGATTAAATATGAATGATCTCCTTTACTATATTTGCACTTTAAACTAAATGATCGCGTTTCCATATAGTGACTCTTCCCACCCTGGACACTCCAGCCACTCCTCTCCTGCTTTCATCTCTTACAGGGATAAATACTTTACATCTCAGCACACATGGAAGTCAGAGTTAGGGAGTCAGACAGCTCAGCGGTTAAGGCGTTCTACTCATAATCAAACTGTTGTGAGTTCAATTCCCAGCTGTGGTTACATGACGTTGTGTCCTTAAGCAAGGCACTTCACCCTCTTTGCCTCAGGGAGAATGTCCCTGTACTTACTACAAGTCGTTTTGAATAAAAGTCTGCTAAATGGATAACTGTAATGTAAAATGCATAAAAAAGGACATAATTTGTCTTTCAGATGAAATAGCGAGGTGGCTCTTAAAAGAGCCTTTGTGGTTTGACGGATCACATGACCGGGAACAGCGTCTAAGCGCGCTCTCCGCGGATGCGGCGGGCCAGCTGGATGTCCTTGGGCATGATGGTGACCCTCTTGGCGTGGATGGCGCACAGGTTGGTGTCCTCGAACAGACCGACCAGGTAAGCCTCGCTGGCCTCCTGCAGAGCCATCACAGCGGAGCTCTGGAAACGCAGGTCAGTCTTGAAGTCCTGAGCGATTTCCCTCACCAGGCGCTGGAAGGGCAGCTTGCGGATGAGGAGCTCGGTGGATTTCTGGTAACGACGGATCTCTCTCAGAGCCACGGTACCGGGCCTGTAACGATGGGGCTTCTTTACACCACCCGTGGCCGGCGCACTCTTACGAGCCGCCTTGGTAGCGAGCTGCTTCCTCGGGGCTTTGCCACCGGTAGACTTACGAGCGGTCTGCTTGGTTCTGGCCATGATTGTTGTCTTGTCTTCTCCAAAAGAAATGTAAGTCTGGAAAGAACGGATAAGGAAGTATATATGTGCTTCGGCCGGTCGTCCGTTGATTGGACTTCTCTACCGAGAACACTGATTGGCAGAAAGTCGACGCCTCCTCCTTCCACAATTGGACGCTGGGACCTCCTCGTCCGCTCCCGCCCATATTTGAAACCTGCTGTCTCCGCCTTGATCCTTCGCACCGCTGCAACCAAGTAGAAGAATGTACATGAAATCGGTATAAAATCGGTTTTATTCGCCATGTAAATTGGCACAATACACGGACTTTAGTGTGGCAGGATGGTGCAAACAGTAAACGTATACGGATATTAAACTAGCCATAATCTTCTACCTCACACCCTACCCATGTGTGCTATTGCTGCTAAATTGTTTCCCTCTAGGGAATTAACAAAGTATTCTGAATCTGAATAGATAAAAAGCAATCTGAAATATAAAAGAAAATATAAGAATTTGGTTGTATTAGTGGGAAGCAGTGAAAAATTAGGTCACGTTTTCTGCAGAGTACAAATGAAACATATAAGCTCCTATGTGGCTTTAATTTACTTTTGCATTCCGAATTGAGCTTGTTCTATTTCGTGGAGCTCCGCCCCATAGGGGAGCTCTGCTCCTATTGGTTTACCCGCTGCCTAGTGCAGCCAACCACTGAAGATCAAAATGTATCCGCATCTGTCTCACACAGGTGCCCCTATATAAAGGGGGTGACAGCTGTCACTCGTTCTCCCAAAAAATTCAGCACGGGTTGTTCTGAATTCAACTAGAAGATTACTATCCGAGAATGAGCAAGCATTCCATTCCACGTTTACCGGCCAAGGCTCTTTTAAGAGCCAAGTGCCGGTGCCGTTACCTGGAAGCCGATGGGGACCTCCACGAATTTTGTTTCGTGTGTTTGGGACCCCGGCATGCCAGGGAGGGTATGGTGGAGTCCCCTGGATGTTCATCTTGCGCATGTCTCTCCGTTTCGGAGAGGCGGCTGCGCTATGAATTTTTCCAGGTGGAGGAGCCCCTCGAGGATGTGGTCTCCGCTCTGCTCTCCGAGGAGGAGTGCTCAGAGTTTGACGACCCCCTCGAGGAGGCTGACGAGGCGCAAGAGTCTGGCCGCGAACCTCCTGTGGAGGCTTTCTTTGCCGACGTCTTGCAGTCGACCCCCCAGTTCCTCTGTGAGGATCAAGGGTGCGGGTCGATCTCTGCCTCAGGGGACGACGAGGAAGCAATTCCAGTCGCTCCCGTCTCTGCGTTATCACGCAGAGCCGACTTCCCTGCGGTCATTGCCAAGGCAGCGACCATCATGGGGGTTCCCCTGCCAGCCTCTCCTCCTGTGGAGGAAGAGGATCCGTGGGATGTGGGCCCTCATGCGAAACGCAGGAGAGCGGCCAAACCCCTGTGCCCCACTATGCCTAAACTGGCAGAGTATGTTCAGGGCTCCTGGGATGCGCCTTTACTGGCTAATGTGCCGGTCAAGGCGCTCCTCCCCTTCACAAGGGTTGAGGCCCTTGGAGAGGCTGTGAAGTCCGGCCCTCCACCCCTGGAACCGTCGCTGGTGGCATACCTGGTGCCTGGGGCGAGCACCTGGATGACAACCAGGAAGGCGTCTCTCCCATCCCCCCGTGACAAGCTCACTGCCTCTCTGGCAGACAAGGCTTATGTCTGGGGTGCGCAGGGGGCAGCGGCCTCTGGGAATGCTGCCCTCCTGACTGCCGCGGTCGCCAAACTCTCCATGGAGAGACCCGAGGGACTGTCGGCAGAGGAGACGTCGTGGGTTTCCAGGATGGCGTCTGCCGCGCTGCACCTGAACCAGGGAGCGGCTATTTGCTCCGGCAGAGCGATGGGCAACAGTGTGGTTGTGCACCGCCACCTCTGGCTGTCTCTCACAGCCATGAAGGAGGCGGACAAGACCGCCCTGCTCAACGCTCCGGTGGCGAGCGAGGGTCTGTTTGGACCGGCTGTGGCATCAGCCTCTGACAGATTCTCACGCCTGGAGCAGGAGAGGAAGCACCTGCTAGGGCACATGCCTCTCCAGAGGAAGCCCAGTGCTGCATCCCTTTCCTCCCTTTCTGCAGCTGCGCCGCAGAGCAGAAGGAAACGAGCCCGCCGTCCAGTGGCACGAGCGGCCACAGCGACGCAGGCTGTTCCTTCCTCGGCGCCCGCCCCCTCGACTGCCCCCCCCGAGAGATCGGGATACAGCCGACCACCGAACCCTAGCTGGCGTGGTGGCGGAGGGGGAAAGAAGAGGAGGGCGTGACCGAAGCTTCGGTCCCCACTACTGTATCTGTTTGTGAAATAAAGAGGCGTGAACCTCCACTTTACTTTCTCAAAGAAAGACAAGGGTTCCTTTCGCTGCCTCTCACGGTCTCGACTGGTACAGAGCTGAGCTCTCGTACGCTTGTCGAACGAGCTGATGAGTTGGGATCTTTTCACAGTTTTTGTCTAACTGGCGAAACTGAACCATCGGGCTTCGTGCAGGTGACAGGGTCCAGCCCAGCCAGCAATAGGCGTGTGGCTGGACTGCTGCCCACCTCCGAGTACCGTGTAGCAGCGTGTGACTCTGTTAACAACTTGTTAACAACTCTGTTGATGGCTGTGTTATGTTACATGAGTCACCGCTGAGACTGAACGCGCGGAGCTCTGTTCGCGCTGTGAAACCTCTCGGGGTTCATAGCGAGGACGGAGCTCTGTCCTCTCTGGGTGACAGGGATCAGCCCCGGCCCTTTCGAGTCGACCCCACCTTGGGCTGTGCCGCCGATGCGGTGCACAGCGGCGGCTGGGGTCAGACGAGCATACCGCAGTTTTCTGTCTGCGGCTCCGCAGTTAAACGCGCGCCCGCTCTCTCTGCATTATGCAGAGTGGCGGGGTTCGTGCGCACTGCCATGCTGGCTAGACAGGATACTGAGAGAGGGATATGCGATCCAGTTTGTACGGACTCCCCCTCCTTTCAGTGGGGTGAAGGAGACACGGTTGTCCTGCCCAATGAAGGCACTCGCGCTCCGACAGGAGATTGCGAGTTTGCTGGTCAAAGGGGCGGTGATCCCGGTTTCCAGAGACCTGGAGAACGCAGGTCTCTACTCCCCTTACTTTCTGGTTCCCAAGAAAGATGGGGGGATGAGACCGATTCTGGACCTGCGGGTGCTCAACGAGAGTGTGGCCAAGCGGCCTTTTCGCATGCTGACGACAAAGCGTTTGCTGACTTGTGTACAGTGGAACGACTTTGGGATCAGCATAGATCTGAAGGACGCGTATTTCCATGTGCCTATCAAACAGAAGCACAGGAGATTTCTGCGTTTTGCCTTCGAAGGGAAGAGGTACGAGTACACGCGCCTGCCGTTTGGGTACGCGCTGGCTCCCCGAACCTTCTCCAAATGCGTGGAAGCAGCTCTGGAACCATTACGGCGGAGAGGAATACGCATTCTAGCGTACCTCGACGACCTATTGGTTCTGGCTCAGTCTCCAGACAGAGCTATCCAGGACGCGATCTCACTGGTGACTCGGCTCAACCAGTTGGGATTCGCTGTCAACTGGAAGAAGAGCGCTCCATGGCCCGCTCCACAGTTAACCTACCTGGGTATCCATTTGGACACTGTTGGGATGAGAGCCAGACTATCGGAACCACGGAGAGAGGCTATAACTCTAGCTCTCCGTACGTTCCGGGTCTCACGCACAATCACCACCCTGTCGGTGATGTCCCTGTTGGGGTTGATGGCAGCGGCTCATGTAGTAGTGCCATTGGGCCTGTTACACATGCGCAAGCTGCAGAGATGGTTCACTCAGTTGCGGCTGGATCCTGTGCGACACCGCCGCAGGCTGCTAGTGATACCGAGATCTGTCGAAGCCGATCTGCACCATTGGAGAGACCCGTGCGTCATGACGCGCGGAGTCGACATGGGCAGAGTGACATCTCTCTACCCGGTTTTTACGGATGCGTCCCTGACCGGGTGGGGTGGAGTGTGTCAGGCGGGCTCGATAGGAGGGAGATGGGGACCGTCAGAGACGCGTCACATCAACCTCTTGGAGCTCGAGGCAGTTCGACTGACTCTGTACCATTTCACGTCTGTGTTGAAGGATCAAGACGTTCTGGTACGATCCGACAACAGAGTGACGGTGGCATACATCAACAGACAGGGAGGGGTGCGCTCTCCATCACTTCATCGCTTAGCAACAGAAGTGTGGAGTTGGGCATTTACGCACCTACGCTCCCTGAGAGCTCAGCACATTCCAGGTCTGCTCAACGAGGGAGCAGACCTGATGTCAAGGGGCGGCCCCAGAGAGGACGAGTGGAGGTTGAATCCTTCCATCGTGTCTCTGATCTGGGCACGCTTCGGCCGAGCACAGGTAGATCTGTTTGCGTCGCGAGCCAACACACAGTGTCATCTGTGGTTCTCGCTTCGCGCGCAGGACAGACCTCCGCTTGGAGTCGATGCGTTCGCGCATCGAACCTGGCCGAGAGGTCTGTTGTACGCGTTTCCACCTCTAGTCTCCATCCTCCCCTTGCTAGCTCGGGTGAGGTCAGAGGGGCTGTCTGTTATCCTGATAGCCCCCGATCGCCCCGGAGCCCCGTGGTTCCCGGAGCTGATGGAGATGCTGGTAGACGGGCCTTGGCCCGTACCCCACCAGATGGATGCGCTCTCCCAGGCCGGAGGCCTGGTGAAGAGTCCCCCAGTGATCGGAGGCCAACTTATGGCTTGGCTACTGAGAGGGAACTCTTAGAGCGTAGAGGTTTGTCTGATGCTGTCATCCAGACTATTCAGAGCGCGCGTGCACAGTCTACTGCTAGAGGGTACGCCTCGCGCTGGCGAGCCTTTACGCAGTGGTGTGGAAAACGGAACTTTGACCCGGTTTCATGTCCGGTCGAAACGTTCTTGTGTTTCTTACAGTCGCTATTTGACGAGGGCTTAGCTGCAAGCACTGTTCGTGTTTACGCAGCCGCTGTGTCCGCATGTCATGAGGGTTTTGCCAAAACGACGCTGTTCAGCCACCCGCTGGTTAAGCGTTTTCTGGCTGGAGTATGCAGGCTCAGACCCCCTCCGAGAGCGTCAACGCCTAAATGGGATTTATCTTTGGTGTTAGACGCTCTGTGTGGGCCACCGTTTGAACCCATGGACAATGTGTCATTACGTCTGGTTTCTCTCAAGACGAGTCTGCTCCTCGTTTTAACTACAGCTAAGCGAGTGAGCGACTTGTGCGCTCTCTCAACACGCGCCGATTGTTTGATCATCTCAGGTGATCGGACAAGGGCGGTGTTGCGTCCTAACCCGGCTTTTATCCCCAAGGTGATAAGCCGAGCGTTTAGGGCACAGAGCTGCGAGCTGAGAGCCTTTTTTTCCACCTCCGCATAGCGGAGAGGAAGAACCGCGCTTGCACAAGCTGTGCCCAGTGCGCGCTCTCTCGCGTTATCTGGAATGCACAGCAGGCATCAGATCTTCTCCTCAGTTACTGATCTGCTACGGTGGATCGAGAGCTGGCTTGCCACTCTCCAAACAGAGGCTTTCTCATTGGCTCTGCGAGGCTATCGTTCTCGCGTACGAGTCAATGAGATGTCCCGTGCCACTTGGCATTCGGGCTCATTCCACCCGGGGGGTGGCAGCCTCGGCCGCCATCCTCAGGGGTGTAGGAGTGGAGGAGATTTGTGAAGCAGCGTCTTGGTCGTCGCCTTCACCATTTGTGCGATATTATCTGTTGGACGTTTCCTCTTCATCTTTTGCACATTCTGTCCTCAGCATGGCTGGTGGATCAGGTGTAGTGAGATGATCACTCGCGAGGTTCTTACGAACCCTTGAGGCGAGTTGGTCCGTGATCATATCGCCGAGTGTGGGACAGTTAAGCATTCTCACATGAGATGTTTATGCTCTATGTGTTCTGTTGCCCCTACAGCTTGGCTGTTGTGCAGGCGCAGAACATAGGATGAGTTTTAAGTAACTCTCCCTCTGTTGTTCACCCTGGACGGCTCTCTGTGACAGAAGTGGCCTGACCGGGAGGACAGACCCTGGGTGTTGTTACATCTACAGGCGTGTCCTCGGTGCCTTGTGAGATTATTCTTTTGGATATAGTCTCGCTGGGGGTATATTTGGCCTCGCTCGCTCCGCCTAAACCAATAGGAGCAGAGCTCCCCTATGGGGCGGAGCTCCACGAAATAGAACGATAGTTAATGGAGGTAACTCCAGTTCTATGAGTGGAGCGGAGCCCCATAGGGCTGCAGGCCCAGCTCGACTTGTTCAACCCGGCTGTATTTTATACTTTTTGGGAGAACGAGTGACAGCTGTCACCCCCTTTATATAGGGGCACCTGTGTGAGACAGATGCGGATACATTTTGATCTTCAGTGGTTGGCTGCACTAGGCAGCGGGTAAACCAATAGGAGCAGAGCTCCCCTATGGGGCTCCGCTCCACTCATAGAACTGGAGTTACCTCCATTAACTATCGTTCACTCCAAAAACAAAACGAACATAAATACATTCAATTGTCAAATGACTGCATACTGACCCAAATTAATTGGTGAAACTTGGTGAAAGTTTCATAGACTATGTATATGTATAGTCAAAACGTGATGTATGTTCAAAGAGTCTCATACTATATTTATAGTCATTAAGAGTATGAATTGCGCTTTTGAAGAGTGAGTGGGTGGCTCTTAAAAGAGCCTTTGGGGTAAATGAGACTGATATTCAGTCTTTACTTGGCCTTAACAGCCTTCTCGGTCTTCTTGGGGAGAAGAACCGCCTGGATGTTGGGCAGAACTCCACCCTGAGCGATCGTAACTCCACCGAGGAGTTTGTTGAGCTCCTCGTCGTTACGGACCGCCAGCTGCAGGTGACGGGGGATGATACGGGTCTTCTTATTATCACGAGCTGCGTTACCGGCCAACTCCAGGATCTCAGCGGTGAGGTACTCGAGCACGGCAGCCAGGTAGACGGGTGCACCAGCTCCCACGCGCTGAGCGTAGTTTCCTTTCCGGAGAAGCCTGTGAACACGACCCACGGGGAACTGGAGCCCGGCGCGGGATGACCTGGTCTTTGCCTTCGCTCTGGCTTTGCCTCCGGTTTTACCTCTTCCGCTCATTTTGTCTGAATGATATATTTCAAACGAGTTGTGAAGGATGTCGGTGGTAGGACAATATTTATAGTAGACTGTAGACCGCAGAAACAGACGCTCATTGGTCACAAATGTCGATTGGCTCTCGATCCAACAATGGTAGGTAGGAACATGCTTGAGGGTGGAGCCAATTTCACTGTCCTGCAGAAGACGAGTTTGGTCGCCCCCCCCCCCCCCCCCCCCCCGTTCATTCGTTCACTCCTCACTTTAAGCGCCAATCCCCCCCCCCACCCAAAAACGGGCATGAACAAATGAAAAGTCCTAAATATACTCGTGCAAAAGTCTTTAATTCGCCTTTAGCTGCTCAACTGACCTGTATTATGAATTTCCGTTGTGCCAAATGGAAAGTGTCACTGTTACTAGTCCACTAGCTATTTTGTATCTTATGTATCACTGTTACTAGTCCACTAGCTATTTTGTATCTTATGTATCACTGTTACTAGTCCACTAGCTATTTTGTATCTTATGTATCACTGTTACTAGTCCACTAGCTATTTTGTATCTTATGTATCACTGTTACTAGTCCAATAGCTATTTTGTATCTTATGTATCACTGTTACTAGTCCAATAGCTATTTTGTATCTTATGTATCATGGTTTGTATTGTATGCATCATGACTGACGCATTAACAAGTATCTCTTCTTTTGGCCTCCACGGGAAAAAGGAAGAGAGTAACCGGTGTTTTATATGGTGGTCTGGAGGAATTCAAGCTTCATCACATATCACAGGTCAATCTGACCGCGCATCCATTTTGAGAAGTAAACGTGTTAATCCATTCAACATCATGACACTACAATCATGTTCATTCATGTTTATCTCTACTGAAACTATAAAGTATCCATTTTATCTCGTGGCTCATGTTGAAAAGGAAGTTCCCCCTTAAAGAGTTCCTGCGCTCATAGTTAACTGAGCTGATGAAACACCATCATGCCTGTGAAAGTGTTTGGAACAGGGGGGCAAACGACATGGACACGCGCTTTTCAGGAAAGAGATGGGTGGCTCTTAAAAGAGCCTTTTTAGTGACACAGACTAAGATTTACTTCTTCTTAGGCGCTGCTTTCTTTGCCTTGGCCGCCTTGGGCTTGGCGGCTTTGGGCTTGGCTGCCTTAACTGCCTTCTTGGGACTCTTGGCCACTGTTTTCTTGGGGGTTGCGGGCTTCTTCACCTTCTTGGGGCTCTTGGTTGCCTTCTTGGCAGCCGCGGGCTTCTTAGCTTTCTTAGGTGACTTCTTGGCAGCCGCGGGCTTCTTAGCAGCGACCTTCTTAGGCGACTTTTTAGCAGCTGCGGGTTTCTTGGCGGCTGGCTTCTTGACTTTCGGAGCGGCGACCTTCTTAGCCGGCTTCTTTGCCTTGGTCTCCACCACCTTGTTGATCTTAAAAGAACCAGAAGCGCCTATTCCCTTAGTCTGGACCAAGGTTCCTTTAGTGACGAGGCTCTTCACTGCGATCTTGAGGCGGGAGTTGTTCTTCTCTACGTCGTAGCCGCCGGCCGCCAGGGCTTTCTTTACCGCTGCCAGGGACACGCCGCTTCTCTCCTTGGAAGCCGACACAGCCTTGACGATCAGCTCGCCGACGCTGGGTCCAGCTTTCTTGGGCTTGGCTGCTGCCTTCTTCCTGGGTGCCTTGGCCGGAGCGGGAGCTGGAGCGACTTCTGCCATGTCTGAACACTCGTGTAACAGTTGAATATACGAAGCTGCTCTGCTGCTGTTGAGTTGAGCTGCTGCGATCAGAGGGCGGGATTTCAATATGACATGAGAACCGGGTAGACTCAACCCTGGCCCGGCTTCTCTCATGTCACTGAGATCCGTTCACACTTGTGTTTTCTCCCGGTGAACAACGGAATATAAACGCCTAATGGAATTGATATGCCGTCCAGAAGTTAATAGGGCAGCAAGTAGCCTTTTTAACGTTCAAGATAAGATGGTATGCGGACCGGAGGCACTTAATGTTTTGTTGTAGGCGGCTCAAATAATCACTGTTGTCCTTGTAGATGGAGCTCTGCGCACCGTGTTGTCTGTGTCATTTCTCCACATAATTATCTAAAACAGCAGTCGTGCAATCAGAGAAAAGGTTTTCCAGTGAGCAAAATGATCTGTCTTTTAACGTAACAGTTTTAGAATACGCAGCTGGGGTAGCAGGGGCTTTGAACCCCTCTCTTTAGGGGGATACAAAACACAGTGTTGGGCTGTGAACCCGGAGTAGAGGTCGGGCAATTCCTGATCTCACTATCGCTCTCCCTCCCCTAGTTTCCATCTCCAAGGACACCATCCTTACTGAAAGTCTTACAGTATCCTAATGTACGACTTGTTACTTGTTATTGTGAGACCCACTGTAACCGACTGAGTCTCTGTATTCCGTGGATGATGTGTATCTGTTCTACCTGCTCAGTATGACCTGGACTCATCTTAGTACATCTTAATATCCATGCTGTTGGTGATGGGGAATGAATGAGTCATTAAAAGCTTTTTTACTTCATTTAGACCATCTCACAATAAAGCATATGAAACACATCCAGATCAGCACCGGTGGTTCAGTGGTTGGATTCTTGCCTACCATGTGCAGAAGGCCTGGGTTTCATTCCTGGTGGGGGTTTCAGTTCTAGCCAATGCATTGAATATGTGTGATAATTTCTATGAATTCTTGAATATGTGTGATAATTTCTTCTTCAATTTTCACACTCATCCATACAACTGACACTCACTCATTGCATCATCTGTCCATTTTGCACATCTGCACATAGCATAATTTGCAACGTTTGAACTCATAACTGTACATACATACAAATAAGTAAATTCTGTAAAATATACTGTAACATCTCGCACAATAAAGCTGTACATTTGTCGCCACCAAATCATCTCTTTAACACCTCTGTATATTCTGATTATTTGCACTAACTGTACATACATGCAAATTCTGTTAAATACTGTAGCATCTTGTACAATTCAGATGTACATTTGTCTTAAATCACTTTAATCTGTACAAACCCTGTATATTCTGATTATACTGTACATACTGTGTATATTCTGAGTATACAATTACAATTATATTCTGTTGTAATAACTGTTTTGCACTTCTGGCTGGATGCTAACTGTATTTCGTTATCCTGTACTTGTACCTGTGTAATGACAATACAGTTGAATCTAATCATCTAATCCACATTGTGTGAAATGCCTGCATACACATATGAAACAGGGAGTCAAACAGGTTAAGGTGTTGGACTAGTGATCGGAAGGTTCCTTGCATCCCTTCCGTCAAGTAGACTACTTCCTGTTGAAGGTTTACTAATTTGTAATTAGTTTGGCTGGAAAGCTTTTATAACTCTTCTCTTGGCACTTACTGGTTTGCACAATGTATGTTTCATAATGTATAAGCCCGCTATGTTTGGGGTCTATACTGTTGTTATGATCAGTGATCAATGCTCTTTTGTAAAGCTCTCCTCTCTTGTAAGTCACTTTCGATGAAAAGTGTCTGCTAAATGAATACATGTCATTGTAGGTTTGATTCCTGGCTGTGGCAACATGATGTATTGTCCTTGTAGGGGCTTCACCCTACTTGCCTCAGGTAGAATGTCCCTGTACTTGCTGTTACATGTAAACACATCCACACACACTACTGAGAGCATGCATGACATGCTTGCACAGATGCATGTGAAAAACATTTAGAACTCTACTATACTCCATTGTATCCTACTTCCATCTATTCTTGTTTTAGAATGTTTTTTCTCTCCATTCACTGTTTTCCATGTGCAAAAAATAATTGAACCAATCCTATTTTAAAGAGTTCCCCTAACAAATGATGTCAACTGACATTGTATGGACTTACTGAAAAACCTATCAATTGAAAAAATGATCTGTGAGGTAGTGATGTATATTCCACGTGCTTCCACTTGTTTCCCATATTAACCTGGGCTACGCAGACACATCATGTAAAGTACATTCAGTTGGCCAGGAATCCAGATGTTAGTATTGCACTACACTGTTTGGTTCACAGCTTCTGGGTAAAAGTAGCAGCTTTAACTGCAAATGGGACTGATATACATTATATTACACTTCACACAATTATCCCTGATTAACTGTCAGGTTTTATTATAAATTTAACTTGGTGGCTGTTTATTATCCGACCCTTTTTTATTGGAAGACAGTAGCACAAATAGATGGACTTTCCTCAATTTCAGAGACATGTAGGTGGCTCTTAAAAGAGCCTTCTGGGTGAATTAGCAGAAGAACCAGTTTACTTGGAGCTGGTGTACTTGGTCACAGCCTTGGTGCCCTCAGACACAGCGTGCTTAGCCAGCTCACCGGGGAGCAGCAGGCGAACAGCGGTCTGGATCTCCCTGGAGGTGATGGTGGAGCGCTTGTTGTAATGAGCCAGGCGAGAAGATTCTCCGGCAATACGCTCAAAGATATCGTTGACGAAGGAGTTCATGATCCCCATGGCCTTGGAGGAGATCCCGGTGTCACGGTGGACCTGCTTCAGTACCTTGTACACGTAGATGGCGTAACTCTCCTTCCTGGACTTCCTGCGCTTCTTCTCGCTGCGTTCAGCTGGGATGTTCGATAGATGAACTCTACCGCGCATGTGTGGAATTTACAACCGCCCCCCCATCTAGTCAGTCAACTTAAACGGACCGTCATGGTTCCCGAAAGAAGAGAAATTAGAAACATCTTCACGCTAATAAATTATTAGACAATTATCTTCATTCATATTCAACTCCACATCTGAAATGTTTGCTGTGTGCTGGACGGAGATGGAAGTTGCGCCTAACTTCACGAGCAGTTTACCGCCTAATTTAACCACAAACACGTGGTTAATGACGAATCTTTGTTAGTTGCAGTACCGCGCCAGTCAAGATTTTACCTACAAATTGTTAAATAAAATAAACACATGAGGTCATCTAAAATGACGCAAGGGGATTTGAACCCGATACATGTCGGTTAATTGCTGCCCCCCTATCAGCCTTATACCAAATCCCAGTTGAAATTAACTGTTTAGAATATCATTGACTCGAAAACTTCGGATACGCTATGACCACGCCATCACAAAAGTAATAAAATGATGTACTCATTACCAGTATAAAAGGCGCATTTTAAACCCTAATTTTTTTTAGCTTTTTACTGAACTAGTTCGATCTCCCAAAATATTCGTACAAAACTTGTTCGTTGATTTGTTCTAATCCAATAAATCCTGGAATTTTAAAGTAACATATTACACAACTCTGCACACTTATTGTAAAGACACATAGAAACAATCTCTTCTTTGTAACACGTGGGTGGCTCTTAAAAGAGCCTTTGTGTTGAATATTGAGGTGATTATAAACGTCTTAACCCCCGAAACCGTACAGAGTGCGACCCTGACGCTTCAGAGCATAAACCACATCCATGGCGGTCACAGTCTTCCTCTTGGCATGTTCGGTGTAAGTCACTGCATCACGGATAACATTTTCCAGGAACACCTTCAGTACACCACGGGTCTCTTCATAAATCAAGCCTGATATACGCTTCACTCCACCGCGGCGAGCCAGGCGGCGGATGGCGGGCTTGGTAATACCCTGAATGTTATCACGGAGAACCTTACGGTGACGCTTGGCGCCTCCTTTTCCGAGTCCTTTACCTCCTTTGCCTCTTCCAGACATTTTTATTCAGTTCAAGATTATTAAACCAATGAGAATGCGGAGGATCGTGACTGCAAGGACATTTAGTCTGCGTGAGCGGACGTGAAGGAGGCCAGTTCTTTACGAGAGGGTTTTCGCTATGGGAGGGAACTTGCGTCAGAGAGGGAACAGATTGGTTTATCACATGGGTGTCCAACCCCGGTCCTAGGGAGCCACTGTCCTGAAGGTTTGACATGTTTCCCTGCTCCAGCACACTTGATTCTAATGAATGGGTCGATCAAACGTAAACTGTCAGGACAGTGGGACACCCACGGTTTAGCAGAACCAGAATCAGTTTTAATCGCCTTGTAAGATACACAAACACAGAATATACCGCTCTCTCTCTCCTCACCTCTCCCTGTACACAAACAGCTGCACCTCCAGTCATCCATCTGTCAAGCTCCTAAAGTTTGCGGACGATATACCACCCTGATCGGGCTAATTTCTGATGGGGACGAGTCTGACTTCAGGTGGGAAGTGGACAACCTGGTGACTTGGTATAGCCAGAACAACCTGGAGCTCGGTGGTTGTGGACTTTAGAAAGGACCCAGCCCCACTTCCCCCCAAGGGTGTCAGAAAGTTCCACAAGCTGTTCACTTCATGATTTGACATTTCTCTGGGCTTTTTAATCTTCAAAGCAAAACACTCTAATATATGTTCTATGTTTGCTCTTTCCTGCAACAGTATATTCTGTGTTTGTGTATCTTACAAGGTGATTAAAACTGGTTCTGCTAAACCATGGGTGTCCCACTGTCCTGACGGTGATGTTTCCCTGCTCCAGCACATCTGACTCTTATGAATGTGTCAACTCCTTCGTCAACGATATCTTTGAGCGTATTGCCGGAGAATCTTCTCGCCTGGCTCATTACAACAAGCGCTCCACCATCACCTCCAGGGAGATCCAGACCGCTGTTCGCCTGCTGCTCCCCGGTGAGCTGGCTAAGCACGCTGTGTCTGAGGGCACCAAGGCTGTGACCAAGTACACCAGCTCCAAGTAAACTGGTTCTTCTGCTAATTCACCCAGAAGGCTCTTTTAAGAGCCACCTACATGTCTCTGAAATTGAGGAAAGTCCATCTATTTGTGCTACTGTCTTCCAATAAAAAGGGTCGGATAATAAACAGCCACCAAGTTAAATTTATAATAAACCTGACAGTTGATCAGGGATAATTGTGTGAAGTGTAATATAATGTATATCAGTCCCATTTGCAGTTAAAGCTGCTACTTTTACCCAGAAGCTGTGAACCAAACAGTGCAGTGCAATACTAACATCTGGATTCCTGGCCAACTGAATGTACTTTACATGATGTGTCTGCGTAGCCCAGGTTAATATGGGAAACAAGTGGAAGCACGTGGAATATACATCACTACCTCACAGATCATTTTTTCAATTGATAGGTTTTTCAGTAAGTCCATACAATGTCAGTTGACATCATTTGTTAGGGGAACTCTTTAAAATAGGAATGGTTCAATTATTTTTTGCACATGGAAAACAGTGAATGGAGAGAAAAAACATTCTAAAACAAGAATAGATGGAAGTAGGATACAATAGAGTATAGTAGAGTTCTAAATGTTTTTCACATGCATCTGTGCAAGCATGTCATGCATGCTCTCAGTAGTGTGTGTGGATGTGTTTACATGTAACAGCAAGTACAGGGACATTCTACCTGAGGCAAGTAGGGTGAAGCCCCTACAAGGACAATACATCATGTTGCCACAGCCAGGAATCAAACCTACAATGACATGTATTCATTTAGCAGACACTTTTCATCGAAAGTGACTTACAAGAGAGGAGAGCTTTACAAAAGAGCATTGATCACTGATCATAACAACAGTATAGACCCCAAACATAGCGGGCTTATACATTATGAAACATACATTGTGCGAACCAGTAAGTGCCAAGAGAAGAGTTATAAAAGCTTTCCAGCCAAACTAATTACAAATTAGTAAACCTTCAACAGGAAGTAGTCTACTTGACGGAAGGGATGCAAGGAACCTTCCGATCACTAGTCCAACACCTTAACCTGTTTGACTCCCTGTTTCATATGTGTATGCAGGCATTTCACACAGTGTGGATTAGATGATTAGATTCAACTGTATTGTCATTACACAGGTACAAGTACAGGATAACGAAATACAGTTAGCATCCAGCCAGAAGTGCAAAACAGTTATTACAACAGCATATAATTGTAATTGTATACTCAGAATATACACAGTATGTACAGTATAATCAGAATATACAGGGTTTGTACAGATTAAAGTGATCTAAGACAAATGTACAGCTGAATTGTACAAGATGCTACAGTATTTAACAGAATTTGCATGTATGTACAGTTAGTGCAAATAATCAGAATATACAGAGGTGTTAAAGAGATGATTTGGTGGCGACAAATGTACAGCTTTATTGTGCGAGATGTTACAGTATATTTTACAGAATTTACTTATTTGTATGTATGTACAGTTATGAGTTCAAACGTTGCAAATTATGCTATGTGCAGATGTGCAAAATGGACAGATGATGCAATGAGTGAGTGTCAGTTGTATGGATGAGTGTGAAAATTGAAGAAGAAATTATCACACATATTCAAGAATTCATAGAAATTATCACACATATTCAATGCATTGGCTAGAACTGAAACCCCCACCAGGAATGAAACCCAGGCCTTCTGCACATGGTAGGCAAGAATCCAACCACTGAACCACCGGTGCTGATCTGGATGTGTTTCATATGCTTTATTGTGAGATGGTCTAAATGAAGTAAAAAAGCTTTTAATGACTCATTCATTCCCCATCACCAACAGCATGGATATTAAGATGTACTAAGATGAGTCCAGGTCATACTGAGCAGGTAGAACAGATACACATCATCCACGGAATACAGAGACTCAGTCGGTTACAGTGGGTCTCACAATAACAAGTAACAAGTCGTACATTAGGATACTGTAAGACTTTCAGTAAGGATGGTGTCCTTGGAGATGGAAACTAGGGGAGGGAGAGCGATAGTGAGATCAGGAATTGCCCGACCTCTACTCCGGGTTCACAGCCCAACACTGTGTTTTGTATCCCCCTAAAGAGAGGGGTTCAAAGCCCCTGCTACCCCAGCTGCGTATTCTAAAACTGTTACGTTAAAAGACAGATCATTTTGCTCACTGGAAAACCTTTTCTCTGATTGCACGACTGCTGTTTTAGATACTTATGTGGAGAAATGACACAGACAACACGGTGCGCAGAGCTCCATCTACAAGGACAACAGTGATTATTTGAGCCGCCTACAACAAAACATTAAGTGCCTCCGGTCCGCATACCATCTTATCTTGAACGTTAAAAAGGCTACTTGCTGCCCTATTAACTTCTGGACGGCATATCAATTCCATTAGGCGTTTATATTCCGTTGTTCACCGGGAGAAAACACAAGTGTGAACGGATCTCAGTGACATGAGAGAAGCCGGGCCAGGGTTGAGTCTACCCGGTTCTCATGTCATATTGAAATCCCGCCCTCTGATCGCAGCAGCTCAACTCAACAGCAGCAGAGCAGCTTCGTATATTCAACTGTTACACGAGTGTTCAGACATGGCAGAAGTCGCTCCAGCTCCCGCTCCGGCCAAGGCACCCAAGAAGAAGGCAGCAGCCAAGCCCAAGAAAGCTGGACCCAGCGTCGGCGAGCTGATCGTCAAGGCTGTGTCGGCTTCCAAGGAGAGAAGCGGCGTGTCCCTGGCAGCGGTAAAGAAAGCCCTGGCGGCCGGCGGCTACGACGTAGAGAAGAACAACTCCCGCGTCAAGATCGCAGTGAAGAGCCTCGTCACTAAAGGAACCTTGGTCCAGACTAAGGGAATAGGGGCTTCTGGTTCTTTTAAGATCAACAAGGTGGTGGAGACCAAGGCAAAGAAGCCGGCTAAGAAGGTCGCCGCTCCGAAAGTCAAGAAGCCAGCCGCCAAGAAACCCGCAGCTGCTAAAAAGTCGCCTAAGAAGGTCGCTGCTAAGAAGCCCGCGGCTGCCAAGAAGTCACCTAAGAAAGCTAAGAAGCCCGCGGCTGCCAAGAAGGCAACCAAGAGCCCCAAGAAGGTGAAGAAGCCCGCAACCCCCAAGAAAACAGTGGCCAAGAGTCCCAAGAAGGCAGTTAAGGCAGCCAAGCCCAAAGCCGCCAAGCCCAAGGCGGCCAAGGCAAAGAAAGCAGCGCCTAAGAAGAAGTAAATCTTAGTCTGTGTCACTAAAAAGGCTCTTTTAAGAGCCACCCATCTCTTTCCTGAAAAGCGCGTGTCCATGTCGTTTGCCCCCCTGTTCCAAACACTTTCACAGGCATGATGGTGTTTCATCAGCTCAGTTAACTATGAGCGCAGGAACTCTTTAAGGGGGAACTTCCTTTTCAACATGAGCCACGAGATAAAATGGATACTTTATAGTTTCAGTAGAGATAAACATGAATGAACATGATTGTAGTGTCATGATGTTGAATGGATTAACACGTTTACTTCTCAAAATGGATGCGCGGTCAGATTGACCTGTGATATGTGATGAAGCTTGAATTCCTCCAGACCACCATATAAAACACCGGTTACTCTCTTCCTTTTTCCCGTGGAGGCCAAAAGAAGAGATACTTGTTAATGCGTCAGTCATGATGCATACAATACAAACCATGATACATAAGATACAAAATAGCTATTGGACTAGTAACAGTGATACATAAGATACAAAATAGCTAGTGGACTAGTAACAGTGATACATAAGATACAAAATAGCTAGTGGACTAGTAACAGTGATACATAAGATACAAAATAGCTAGTGGACTAGTAACAGTGACACTTTCCATTTGGCACAACGGAAATTCATAATACAGGTCAGTTGAGCAGCTAAAGGCGAATTAAAGACTTTTGCACGAGTATATTTAGGACTTTTCATTTGTTCATGCCTGTTTTTGGGTGGGGGGGGGGAATTGGCGCTTAAAGTGAGGAGTGAACGAATGAACGGGGGGGGGGGGGGGGGGGGCGACCAAACTCGTCTTCTGCAGGACAGTGAAATTGGCTCCACCCTCAAGCATGTTCCTACCTACCATTGTTGGATCGAGAGCCAATCGACATTTGTGACCAATGAGCGTCTGTTTCTGCGGTCTACAGTCTACTATAAATATTGTCCTACCACCGACATCCTTCACAACTCGTTTGAAATATATCATTCAGACAAAATGAGCGGAAGAGGTAAAACCGGAGGCAAAGCCAGAGCGAAGGCAAAGACCAGGTCATCCCGCGCCGGGCTCCAGTTCCCCGTGGGTCGTGTTCACAGGCTTCTCCGGAAAGGAAACTACGCTCAGCGCGTGGGAGCTGGTGCACCCGTCTACCTGGCTGCCGTGCTCGAGTACCTCACCGCTGAGATCCTGGAGTTGGCCGGTAACGCAGCTCGTGATAATAAGAAGACCCGTATCATCCCCCGTCACCTGCAGCTGGCGGTCCGTAACGACGAGGAGCTCAACAAACTCCTCGGTGGAGTTACGATCGCTCAGGGTGGAGTTCTGCCCAACATCCAGGCGGTTCTTCTCCCCAAGAAGACCGAGAAGGCTGTTAAGGCCAAGTAAAGACTGAATATCAGTCTCATTTACCCCAAAGGCTCTTTTAAGAGCCACCCACTCACTCTTCAAAAGCGCAATTCATACTCTTAATGACTATAAATATAGTATGAGACTCTTTGAACATACATCACGTTTTGACTATACATATACATAGTCTATGAAACTTTCACCAAGTTTCACCAATTAATTTGGGTCAGTATGCAGTCATTTGACAATTGAATGTATTTATGTTCGTTTTGTTTTTGGAGTGAACAAGCTCAATTCGGAATGCAAAAGTAAATTAAAGCCACATAGGAGCTTATATGTTTCATTTGTACTCTGCAGAAAACGTGACCTAATTTTTCACTGCTTCCCACTAATACAACCAAATTCTTATATTTTCTTTTATATTTCAGATTGCTTTTTATCTATTCAGATTCAGAATACTTTGTTAATTCCCTAGAGGGAAACAATTTAGCAGCAATAGCACACATGGGTAGGGTGTGAGGTAGAAGATTATGGCTAGTTTAATATCCGTATACGTTTACTGTTTGCACCATCCTGCCACACTAAAGTCCGTGTATTGTGCCAATTTACATGGCGAATAAAACCGATTTTATACCGATTTCATGTACATTCTTCTACTTGGTTGCAGCGGTGCGAAGGATCAAGGCGGAGACAGCAGGTTTCAAATATGGGCGGGAGCGGACGAGGAGGTCCCAGCGTCCAATTGTGGAAGGAGGAGGCGTCGACTTTCTGCCAATCAGTGTTCTCGGTAGAGAAGTCCAATCAACGGACGACCGGCCGAAGCACATATATACTTCCTTATCCGTTCTTTCCAGACTTACATTTCTTTTGGAGAAGACAAGACAACAATCATGGCCAGAACCAAGCAGACCGCTCGTAAGTCTACCGGTGGCAAAGCCCCGAGGAAGCAGCTCGCTACCAAGGCGGCTCGTAAGAGTGCGCCGGCCACGGGTGGTGTAAAGAAGCCCCATCGTTACAGGCCCGGTACCGTGGCTCTGAGAGAGATCCGTCGTTACCAGAAATCCACCGAGCTCCTCATCCGCAAGCTGCCCTTCCAGCGCCTGGTGAGGGAAATCGCTCAGGACTTCAAGACTGACCTGCGTTTCCAGAGCTCCGCTGTGATGGCTCTGCAGGAGGCCAGCGAGGCTTACCTGGTCGGTCTGTTCGAGGACACCAACCTGTGCGCCATCCACGCCAAGAGGGTCACCATCATGCCCAAGGACATCCAGCTGGCCCGCCGCATCCGCGGAGAGCGCGCTTAGACGCTGTTCCCGGTCATGTGATCCGTCAAACCACAAAGGCTCTTTTAAGAGCCACCTCACTATTTCATCTGAAAGACAAATTATGTCCTTTTTTATGCATTTTACATTACAGTTATCCATTTAGCAGACTTTTATTCAAAACGACTTGTAGTAAGTACAGGGACATTCTCCCTGAGGCAAAGAGGGTGAAGTGCCTTGCTTAATTCAGATTCAGATTACTTTATTGATCCCGAGGGAAACTCCTTTGTATCAACGGCACACAGTCTCGCAAAGCACACAAGGGTAAGGGTGTGAGGTAAAAGATTAGAAAGTGTACACAGGGGTAGGGGGTGGGGTCAATAACAATAAGTTAAAAAATGGTGGGTGAGGTGAATCCTCCCAGGGAGCATAATGATTATGTACAGAAGCTATACATGTACAATTATACAGTATTGGTCTTGTATAATATACAGTATTATATTAGAATGTACATGATTTTCAGTTTTTGTACAGAATGTGCAGAATGTACAGCAGAATATACAGTATGTCCAGGATAAAGTGCAGGTTACAGACTATACCCTTATAATCTATACAATTCAATTACAATTATGCAAGTAATTGTGATGTACAGGATTTACAGTTATTTGCAGCATATACAGGATATACAGGATTTGCAGGTTATTAGCAGAATATACATGGTTATATACAGTTGTACCAGAATATTGCCAAATATGTAGTTATGTTACAGAAGTTGTGTCCGACTATTGCCTAATGTCCATTGTTATATCCCTGGATGTTATGCTATTTCACAGGATATACAGTTGGCTTACAAACTACTAGTGTGGGAATTGTAAAGTTTGATGGCCACAGGCAGGAATGACTTCCTGTGGCGCTCCGTTGTGCATTTCGGGAGGATGAGTCTCCCGCTGAAAGTACTCCTTTGTCCGACCAGCACATTGTGGAGTGGGTGGGAGGTACTGTCCAGGATGGCGTTGAGTTTGGCCAGCATCCTCCTCTCCGACACCACTGCCAGAGAGTCCAGCTCTACCCCCACAATGTCACCGGCCTTCCGGATAAGTTTGTTGAGCCTGTTGGCATCCGCTGCCCTCAGCCTGCTGCCCCAGCAGGCAACAGCATAGAGGATAGCACTGGCTACCACAGACTCGTAGAACATCCTAAGCATTGTCCGGCAGACATCGAAGGACCTCAGCCTAGGACACAACGTCATGTAACCACAGCTGGGAATTGAACTCACAACAGTTTGATTATGAGTAGAACGCCTTAACCGCTGAGCTGTCTGACTCCCTAACTCTGACTTCCATGTGTGCTGAGATGTAAAGTATTTATCCCTGTAAGAGATGAAAGCAGGAGAGGAGTGGCTGGAGTGTCCAGGGTGGGAAGAGTGAGAAGGGTGATTTCTCCCTGCGCACCTGCAGATAGACAGCATGATAAGATCATACTAACATTTATTTTGGTTCCAATCATTCAGTGACATTCCACCAAATCCATCTTAGTCAATCAGTGCCCAGCTGACCTCCATCTGCTGGCATCTCTCCTGCTCCTCCTGATACTCTCTCTGCATGAGAGTCCTCTGCCTCGCCAGCCTCTCCTCCAGACGGATCTTTTCCTTCTCCTCTGCTTGCTGACGGCGCTTCTCCTCAATCTGAGCAGGGCCAAAGGGATGATCATGCATGTGAATGTCCTTTGAATTAAAGGGTGTATGTGTGGGATAGGGAACATCCTTCAAAGTGAAGGCTTTAGTTGAAAGATACACCTACAGCCACCAGAGGTCAGGTTCTAGAATTTGGGTGGAAAAAGAGCCATGTATAAATGCTCCCATGTCTACCAAAGCAGAAGTACCTGTTGTTTTAGATCCGCCATGTATGAGGTGTGGCCTGGTGTGGAAAACACACTGCCTCTGGCATGAGGTTATAGAACAAAACAAACGAACACGTTTTGTACGAATATTTTGGGAGATCGAACTAGTTCGGTATAAAGCTACTAATACAATTGGGGTTTAAAGGCGCCTTTTATACTGGTAATGAGTACATCATTTTGTTAAATTTGTGACGGCGTGGTCATAACGTATCCGAAGTTTTCGAGTCAATTATATTCTAAACGGTTAATTTCAACTGGGATTTGGTATAAGGCTGATAGGGGGGCAGCAATTAACCGACACGTATCGGGTTCAAATCCCCTTGCGTCATTTTAGATGACCTCATGTGTTTATTTTATTTAACAATTTGTAGGTAAAATCTTGACTGGCGCGGTACTGCAACTAACAAAGATTCTGACGTCATTAACCACGTGTTTGTGGTTAAATTAGGCGGTAAACTGCTCGTGAAGTTAGGCGCAACTTCCATCTCCGTCCAGCACACAGCAAACATTTCAGATGTGGAGTTGAATATGAATGAAGATAATTGTCTAATAATTTATTAGCGTGAAGATGTTTCTAATTTCTCTTCTTTCGGGAACCATGACGGTCCGTTTAAGTTGACTGACTAGATGGGGGGGCGGTGGTAAATTCCACACATGCGCGGTAGAGTTCATCTATCGAACATCCCAGCTGAACGCAGCGACTTGCAGGAGGCGTGACTTAAAATTTGCATAGTTCAGCTATAAATACCGGGTAACCCGCCACGGTGTCTACAATTCGTGTCTGAGAAGCAGCGATACAGCATCATGCCTGAGCCAGCGAAGTCCGCCCCTAAGAAGGGCTCCAAGAAAGCCGTTTCCAAAACCGCAGCCAAGGGCGGGAAGAAGCGCAGAAAGTCCAGGAAGGAGAGTTACGCCATCTACGTGTACAAGGTACTGAAGCAGGTCCACCCTGACACCGGGATCTCCTCCAAGGCCATGGGGATCATGAACTCCTTCGTCAACGATATCTTTGAGCGTATTGCCGGAGAATCTTCTCGCCTGGCTCATTACAACAAGCGCTCCACCATCACCTCCAGGGAGATCCAGACCGCTGTTCGCCTGCTGCTCCCCGGTGAGCTGGCTAAGCACGCTGTGTCTGAGGGCACCAAGGCTGTGACCAAGTACACCAGCTCCAAGTAAACTGGTTCTTCTGCTAATTTACCCAAAAGGCTCTTTTAAGAGCCACCTACATGTCTCTGAAATTGAGGAAAGTCCATATTATCTGTGATCCTGTCCATAAAGTCTTATGAAACTGTCTACCAATTAATAAAGATCAGATAATAAATAGCCATTTCCTTCAATTTAAATTACACATTAACAGTTGATCAAGTGGAAGCACATGGAATATACATCACTACAGCACAGATCATTCCTTCAAATGGTGATTTTTCAATATGTCCATACAACTGTCAGTAGAGCAGCCCCTCTAAGCAGGACCTGGTGCTCTACCATGGTGCAGCACCTCCCTGCAACACAGCATGGGGGGGGGGGTTATTTAGCTCTGTAGAATACTGGTAACGAGCATGCATTAGAATCAGATGTGTTGGAACAGAGAAACATCTACAACATGCAGGAGAGGGGGTCCAGAGTTGAGAACCACTAGTCTAGAACCTTCCATGTCTCAGTCAGATTCCATTCTGTGTTAGAGGGGACCAGCAGGGGGTACCTCAAGGCCTGTAGTGTCTGGGGGCCCAAGAGGGGGCCAGGGGGCAGGAAGGAGAGGACCTGGGACAGGAACAGGACTGGTACAGAGCACCAGTGCTGGGAGGCCAGCCTCTGAACCAGCTGCTGAAGAACTGACCCCGAGAGAGGACAAGCAAAGAAAGCTTCATGACAATACAGAGCATTCACAGTGTGTGTCTATCTTTCCATCTCTGTGTCTACGTGTGTGCGTGTGTGTGTGTGCAGGTGTGTACCTCTGTTCTCCAGTGGCAGGCACGACAGGAGAAGAGAGACAGGCAGAACGACACCAGAAAGCTCTGCAGCTTGAGCCCCAATTCTGGACATTCCCCAATACACTGGGCCTGGCTTCTGAACACACAAACACACACCCACACACACCCCCACACCCACACAGCTACACAGCTGTCAGAGGGAAACAGCATGAAGGACACTGTTTCCCTGCCTATCAATGTCCTGCTGTTTCCTCACCTGTGGAAGAGGGAGCTCTCAGACAGCACGTCCATGAAGGGACCCACTATGAACTGAAGAACAAGAGCAGGTGACTTCACAGCATTTTCACAAGAGTCAGACAGTCTCACACACTTCCACCCCCCTTCGCTCCGCCCTCCCTCCCCCTCACCTGAGAGAAGGCCTGGGAGAAGCCAGGCAGGGTGGAGGTCTGCAGGCCCAGCAGGTGGCTCACCCCTTTCCTCATCACAGCCTTGTTCTCACTGTGGAACATGCTGGTACACACACAGCAGCCAGGAGGGGTGGAGCACTGGCAGGGGGAATGCTGGGAGGAGAGGGGGAGGAGAAAAGGGGAGGAGAGGATGGAGAGGAGAGAGGAGAAACAAGAACAAATGATTAGTGTTGCTTTTGTCAACAAACCTTTATCACGTGATGAAGACGCAACGTATGTATGCTGGTCAAGTGCGTTCGACATCGGCTGCGGCTGCATGAAACGACCAGCGAGAATTGCCGGTTGCAGTCCTGGATGAATTATATTAACAGTTCAGTCAAGTCGGACATCCCTGCTTCTCGTGCTTTGCTGCTGGGGCGTCAGTCACGGCTGCACTGTTTGCATACATTACGTGTGTGTCCTTGGGCAAGGCACTTCACCCTACTTGCCTCAGGGAGAATGTCCCTGTACTTACTGTAAGTCACTTTGGATAAAAGCGTCTGCTAAATGAAAAATTGGTCATTCAACGTTAAATGATCTCCATCTCTTGGGCCAAGTTAAACTGTATCTGAAGTTTGGTGAGACTTACTCAATCAGAACTAAACTTTAGTTGGCTTTAATTATGTTAGTGAAAATCCACACTAAAACACTTCCTCCAAAAATAATACGCTGTTGCGTATAAAGGTTTTCACTTCAACCACAATTAGAACAAACGGGGTTCAGCTTGTCAAACAAGCTAATTAGTAGAATCTGGTGTTTTGCATTAGGGTTGAAATTACACGCCAACGTCCTATAAATACAACACCTGCAGCAGCCAACTTTAACTTAATCTTTGTTCTTGAGTTGGAACATTATCTCCTTTAAACAAGTTGTTAGAGGTGAGGTTGTTAATCTTGTAATTTCTGGAAACACCATGAGTTGTCTTTGCATGCTGGGTGCTCTGATCTGTAAGTATTTGGTCTGAAGAGCTAGTTTGGTTATTACAGTTTGCCTGTGTTTGAGGTTGTAGAAATAGATACAGGTTTGTGACTGGCTTCATTGTTGGTGAATTTTTAAAGCTCCTGTTAGTAATAATAATATGTGGTTGTGGTCTTTGTGTCTGTTTCAGTGTTGTCATGTTGCATGTCTACAGAAGCAGGGAACACTCTGATTTGTTGTCTTAACAAGGAATGATAGTGAATGTGCAAACAATTGTCATTGTTATTATTATTATTATTATTATTATTATTATTATTATTATTATTAATATTATTATTATTATTATATTGTAGCAGTGCCATAAGACTTATGTGAAGGTCAAATGGCCATGTTGGACTGTGGTATGTTGTAACGGTCTTGTTTGAATGGCATTAAAATGGCATTAATTTGTACTGTTTCAGTGACTGCAACCATCTGTCAAGGTCAGAAGAGCATCCTGGATTGTGGTACGTTGTCCTGTGTCACATCTTGTTACTCTTAAACTGCAGTGTTGCATAAGGGGGTAACAATGTCTTCCTGGTTCCAGGGAGTTCTGTGATCCAAATTCTCAGTGCTAACTATGGACGCACTGACAGTGTGACCTGCATCATCCATCCCATATCATCTATCACATCATCCATCCATCCCATATCATCCATCATCTATCCTATCATCTGTCCTATCATCCATCCATCATCCATCCCTCCAAGGTATGCTTGACGCCTGTTGTGACATGACGTTCACAGCTGATTTAGTGATTTAGGTTCATCTGTGGTCTAATCTTTTAATAGAGCTCCACCATGGGTACCTGAATTTCCGACACCCAATACGTCACACTGAAAACTAACAGCATGGTGTAAAGGTGACATTTTAATTAAATCGTCTTGTGGAAGTGCAAAGCTTAAAACATGTACGAACATGTTAGAATTCAAGAATCAGTTTCAGAATAATTGCGTAACGTGTTCACAGAGCGCTGCCCAGATAACCATCCTACACCTTGCAGTCTTTTAATGCCCCCCCCCCACATGTCTGTTGGCATGGTGATTAAGGTGGAAGGTCACTCGTGTCATGTGACCAGGATAGTGGGATGTGTACTTCCTGTTTCCTGTGTGTACTATTTAGTATGAAAGATACTACACAAAGGATACTACACACATGCTATTTAGCATGGAATACACTTTATGCATTTTATATTACCTGGCAGACTATATCTATAGGTATGTTAGATCCAATAGTATATACACACACATTTTACATTTAGTAGGTTATACAGAGTGACTTATAGTAAGTACAGTGACATTCCCCCTGAGGCAAGTAGGGTGAAGTGCCATGCCCAAGAACACAAAGTTGTTGACACGACCAGGATTCTAACTCACAACCTCCTGATTACTATTCCCTAACCACTCAGCCACCCGACTTGCATACACTGTAGTTTGGTAGATACTGCACTGTCAATACTATATACTATTGTAGAAATACATATGTTTAAATACTATAAACTATATATAATATGGTAATAGAGGTATTGGGACACAACCTGTGTTCTGTTCTTTTTCAATCCATCTCTTCATTTCTCTCCACATATACAGCTAACTGTATATAACTCTACTGTCTGTATGTACTTTCGACCATCTATCTCTTTTGCAGGAATCTATCTCTATCCTGATGTCACTCTTGAATCTCTCTCCTTCATACTGCACCATCTATATACTGTACACACTCCCTCCTCCCTCGCTGTTTTCTCAGTCCTCCCTCCTCCATTCATCTTTCTCATGTCTCATCTATCTTTTCCTCTATCTCTTCATCTTTCCGTCCTTCCTGCTCGTAACACAATATTAAATAAAATTGTAAACAAAACACACAACTAAATGCAAAGTAATCCAAATATCTTTATTCCGTCTAGACAATCACAGAATGATTACATAATATCATTAAGATAAATACTACAATCAAAATGTGTTATTGTTTGTGTCAAGAGTCCATTACTGTGTAGAGGTTCCAGGAGTGTGTAGAAGTTCCAGGAGTGTGTAGAGGTTCCAGTAGTGTGTAGAGGTTCCAGTAGTGTGTAGAGGTTCCAGTAGTGTGTAGAGGTTCCAGGAGTGTGTAGAGGTTCCAGTAGTGTGTAGAGGTTCCAGGAGTGTGTAGAGGTTCCAGTAGTGTGTAGAGGTTCCAGTAGTGTGTAGAGGTTCCAGTAGTGTGTAGAGGTTCCAGTAGTGTGTAGAGGTTCCAGGAGTGTATAGAGGTTCCAGTAGTGTGTAGAGGTTCCAGTAGTGTGTAGAGGTTCCAGTAGTGTGTAGAGGTTCCAGTAGTGTGTAGAGGTTCCAGTAGTGTGTAGAGGTTCCAGGAGTGTGTAGAGGTTCCAGTAGTGTGTAGAGGTTCCAGGAGTGTGTAGAGGTTCCAGTAGTGTGTAGAGGTTCCAGTAGTGTGTAGAGGTTCCAGGAGTGTGTAGAGGTTCCAGTAGTGTGTAGAGGTTCCAGTAGTGTGTAGAGGTTCCAGTAGTGTGTAGAGGTTCCATGAGTGTGTAGAGGTTCCAGTAGTGTGTAGAGGTTCCAGTAGTGTGTAGAGGTTCCAGGAGTGTGTAGAGGTTCCAGTAGTGTGTAGAGGTTCCAGTAGTGTGTAGAGGTTCCAGTAGTGTGTAGAAGTTGGGGCCATGAAAACATAACTTCAAGTGCATGTTGGCACATTTATCAAGTTTAAATGTTTGTAAAAGGAAACAGGAAGAATGGCGCACACACATGTGCAGTACACACACACACACACACACACACACGTGCGCACGCACACACACACACATGCAGTACACACACCCCGTGGAGGTCCTGTCAACTTATGTAATTCAATAATCAACACAATTTTCACTGATCAATATCACATTCACCAATCAATAGAAGTAGTCATTGAATACTAGTTAGTATTGTCATGTGTGTTATGTGCCAGGAGGAAGGCAGGTCCTCTCCAGATTAACACATGGGAGTAACACGGTCAGCTCTGTGTGTACGCAGTGTCAGACACTCATCATCTGCATGGACTGTTTGACATGTGGCTAATGAGCATGCCTGACTTTCCCTCAACACTCTTCCCAGGTCAGGGGTAGTGTTTCTGGTCAGTAAGATTGTTTTGGTGGTAGGGGATAGGGGTTCTTGGTTGTAGGAGAGAGGAGAGAAGTGGGGAAGGGGGGGGGGGGTATTGAAGTATTAAAACAGTTATGTTTTTTGATGCCCTTTGATTCCTCGTCTTAACAGGCTTCCAAGCCCCTGTATCTAAAGAAACATAGTTATTTCGTGAAATGTTCAGCTTATTGCTGCATCACCCACCATTCCAGAAGGCAGGAGAAAGTTCTCACAGGCAGCTTAGTGGATGATGCGGTGGAGGTATCGCTCAGTGTCACTGTCTCCTGCTTTCTTCAGCCCGGGGCCCACCCTGGCTGGACCTGCTGTCTCTGGGGCCCCTATGAGGCCCTGGCCCTCAGTGGAGTTTCCTGGTAGGGGCCCTGCTGGAGCCCTGGAGGGGTCTGGCTGAACCCCAGCCTCCTCCTGGGGGTCCTGGTTCCCGCTCTGCCTTGAAGAACTCTCTCCGATCCTGGGGAGCGAGGAGATAAGGAGCAGACCAGGTATTACAGGGCTGGGAGAGGCTGAGTCCACAGGGTTTGGGGGTTGTTATAGAAACAGTTCCATGAAGGATTAGCTAGGTGTTTTAATAGCATTGGCAGGAGCGAGTTATATTAAAAAGTTCTCAATGACTTAGGTGGTAGGGAAGGGTAACAGCATTCTCCAAATAGCTTGCAGTGCTTGAAAGTGGGTGTGTGTTTGTTCTTGAGGCAAACATGTGTGTAAATGTATACATGCCCCTCCACTTCCAGTCGCTACCTGAGGTGGTTAAAGGCTCGCAGCCAATGGGAGCCCAGCACGTTGCGACCCTCCCTCCGAAGGCCCCTGTGTCGGCCCCTGGTCCGGAGCCCCACCAGAGCGTGAGCCAGCTCAGCTTCGTCGCCGCCGCCCCACACCAGCTGGGCCCGCCGATCGGCATCCTGGTCTCCAGCCGCCCGGAACAGTGTCTGCAGCTGCCGCAGGTTCACCCCCATGAAGATGTTCCCCACCCCGGACTTCCTGCTGCGGCGCTCACTCAACCGCCACAAAGGCCCCGCCGACGGGCCTGCCACTGCAGAGGAACCAGGGGGGGGAGGGGGGGTGGAGGACGTCTGGCCTTCCATGAGCCGGGCCGGGAGGAGAGAGAGAGGTCAGGACACTATGGGAGTGGGAGAGAGAGAGAGAGAGGTCAGGACACTATGGGAGTGGGAGAGAGAGAGAGAGAGAGGTCAGGACACTATGGGAGTGGGAGAGAGAGAGAGAGGTCAGGACACTATGGGAGTGGGAGAGAGAGAGAGGTCAGGACACTATGGGAGTGGGAGAGAGAGAGAGGTCAGGACACTATGGGAGTGGGAGAGAGTTAGGGGTAGAGAGTGGGAGAGATTAAGGGGGGAAGGGATTCATAGGCTGGACCTACCTATGGAGAATGAGAGAAAGACACAAAGGTTTAGATTGATTTGACATTTAGTCGTGTTTGGTAGATGCTCTTACAAAGAGCAACTTACAGTATACAGGGACATTCTTGCTGAAACAAGTTAAGCAAACACTAGCCTCCCTAATGGCTCAGCCATCTCACATCCAACCCTCAGCCATCTGACTCTCAGCCATCCAACCCTCAGCCATCTGACCCTCAGCCATCTGACCCTCCGCCATCTGACCCTCAGCCTATCTGGATAGGCTGACCAGGCGTATCCTGCTAGCTGTGCAGGGCTAATCTGCTAGCTGTCCAGAGCTATCCTGTTAGCTGTCCAGGGTTATCTTGCTAGCTGTCCAGAGCTATCCTGTTAGCTGTGCAGGGCTATCTTGCTAGCTGTCCAGGGTTATCTTGCTAGCTGTCCAGGGCTATCGTGCTAGCTGTGCAGGGCTATCTTGCTAGCTGTCCAGGGTTATCTTGCTAGCTGTCCAGGGCTATCGTGCTAGCTGTGCAGGGCTATCCTGCTAGCTGTGCAGGGTTATCTTGCTAGCTGTGCAGGGTTATCCTGCTATCTGTGCAGGGTTATCTTGCTAGCTGTGCAGGGTTATCCTGCTATCTGTGCAGGGTTATCTTGCTAGCTGTGCAGGGCTATCTTGCTAGCTGTGCAGGGTTATCTTGCTAGCTGTGCAGGGCTATCTTGCTAGCTGTGCAGGGCTATCTTGCTAGCTGTGCAGGGTTATCTTGCTAGCTGTGCAGGGCTATCCTGCTAGCTGTGCAGGGTTATCTTGCTAGCTGTGCAGGGTTATCCTGCTATCTGTGCAGGGTTATCTTGCTAGCTGTGCAGGGCTATCTTGCTAGCTGTGCAGGGTTATCCTACTAGCTGTGCAGGGTAAGGTGCTAGCTGGTGACTGTCATCCAGCCTTATTACCTAGCTTAATCCTGCTTTAAGATGTGTGCTGGGAAAGCCCTTTACCCCACATATGGTGCTCAGTATCAGTTCAGATTTGGGCTCACTGGGTCTGACTGGCCAGTAACAGGGGGCAGGGCCAGGGGTGAGGACAGGGGGCAGGGGTGAGGAGAGGAGAGGGGGCAGGGGTGAGGGCATGGGGCAGGGGTGAGGACATGGGGCAGGGCACAGGCAGGAGAGGTAGGTACGTGGAGCAGGGGCAGGCAGGAGAGGCTGGCAATTAGCCTATACCCCAATGTAAAAAAGTGTACATTTGGAACTTTAATTTTGAAAGTGTGGAAGAGAAGATATCAGCTTTTTCCAGCAAATCTGTCCCCCCCAATGTCAAAGACAATCCTACGCCCTTGCACAGTCAGTGATAGGGAAGCTTCAGTAAACGATAGAGGCAATAACACACATGCCTACACACACACACACACACACATTACATACAAGTTATGAAACCTCGGCAATACATTCCACCTCAGCCAAAAATGTGCTGAACAGTACTATTTGCCAAGAGCTAAACCATTTATATAACGGAAAAGGTTGATCTAGTCTGTAACCACAGAATCAGATGTTTAACATCCACACCGTGTCTTCAGCGCTTAAGACGTGTCAACAAGTAGTTCAGGGGAAGAGTGCGCGTACTAACACCATCTGGCAAGAGACACAAACAGGGATGTGGAAAGCTCACCTACCCCCACACTGTTGATGCCGTTCAGGTTTTCAATCTTTCCCTGCATCACTGTCTCCCGTCATATGGCTGCTTTTCGGTGGTCCGGTTAATTACCTTGAAATGACTAATAACAGCGCCTATAATGACTGTTCTTCATATCTGACCTGACAGACGCTCTTTCTAAACAGCAGCTGTTTGCAGGGTCGGCCCACATTTCACTATTGGCCAATCAGATATCGCAGACATGCACATCGCTCTGTCCTATTGGCCTGGGATTCTTGTGAGGGGCGTGATATTCCGCGGCTCCGTCCCCAGCCACGTAGGGAGTCCTGTAATCCATTGACGTCAGTGGTTGTGGCTCGGGGCTTCTTGGTGCGGGTCACCTGGGGGGGGAGAGCAGACGGTGACGGTCCGCCTCATAGATATCATATAAGGGTTAAATGTCTATGGTCCGCCTGACGTGCGTGACCCTCGTGTGCGCGCGAGGTATGATTGCGTCAACAGAAATGTTTACAAATAACTCATATTCAGTCATGGTTCACACTAGCTCCCGTTAGATGGTTTGTGTGTGCGTTTGCGCGTGTGGCGTACATGCAAAGACATTTCAAACACCAAGTCTGAGTTCCTCGGAGTTTTGTGAGGACTTCAAAATGATGAGGAGTGAATCGTTCCTCTCTCTCTCTCTCTCTCTCTCTCTCTCTCTCTCTCTCTCTCTCTCTCTCTCTCTCTTGTGTGTCTGTCTGATGATGGAGGAGGAGGAGGAGGAGGAGCAGAGTTGCCCTCCAGTCGCCACCCTCCCCCAGCCCCCAGCCCCCCGCCCCCAGTCCCAGAAACAGACGCTGCATTCAACAGAGGAAACGTTATAAAGACGCTATCTACTGTTCTGGTTTTCAAGCTCCTTGATGCTCTTGTAAAGCGAGGACAAGCCGTCCATCTGAACCCCTCCTCCCCCTGGCTGCCCCCCTCCTTCCCCTGGCTGCCCCCACTCTGTCGGTAGGATCACATTTCCTCTTTTTTAACAGTGTGTTCTCTTTTCACCGCCGCCCTTGAAGACCTCATGCCCGGAGCAGCGATGTCCCCTCAGCCTCAGCTGACAGCGAACATCCGAAAGTTTCTGAAAAGTTTCCTCGGGGTCCTTCGGATCCTCCAGATCTTGTTCGGAGCCGGTCTGTGGGTCACTATCGCTGCGAACAAATACCAAGGACCTGTCCATTTTGTTCTGTTCGTTTCGGTTCTCTTCTGGCTCCTCACCCTGGCGCTGTTCTTCGTCACGCTCCTGGACCGGCAGAACCTGGTGCCCATCGTGGGAGGAGACCGGTGGCTGCTCAGCAACCTAGTTCACGACGTGGCCGCCGCCCTGCTTTATCTTCCGGCTCTCGGGGTGATGAGTTACCAGACGGAGCGCTACTCTTACTGTAACCTGGACCTGTACAAGCACGGCTGCCTGTTCAAAGCCTATCTGACCGCCGCCGTGTTCGCCTGTCTGGCCGCAATCGTCTACCTCGTCTCGGCCGTGTACGGAGGCTGTCGGAGGTGTCGTGGCGAGCAGACGGTGATATGATGGGAGTGGTTTTGTTTTTTTGTGTGTGTGTGTGTGGGGGTTTTTTTTACATTTACGTGTATACATTTAGCAGACGCTTTTCTCCAAGAGAGTTTTACCAAAGATTATCGGTCACTGATCATAGCAAAGTGATAGACCCCATTTCGGGTAGTCAGATTATGAAACATACATCGTGAGAAACTAAAGTGCCAAAGCGAAGAGACACAAGAACATTCAGTTCAACGTGCAAGAGTGTACCAGTAGAAAAGCAAGTAATACTAATATTTTAGGAGGGCAGCGTGTGGAAGGAGAGTGTGGGGGTGACGGTGGGGATGTCTCTCATCTGAAGTGGACACGGGTGGGGTAGATCTGGGACCCCAACCTTAGAGTCTCCTCCCATTGTCTCCTTAAAGAGACTTTTCAACATCAGAATGTGCAGGTTGGTGGATCTTTTTTGTTCGTTAATTTAACGTTACTCTCTTCAGCACAACCAAAGCCATGTGTTATATTTGCGTGTGTGTAGCCTGTGTGTTTATTTTTGTCTTGCTGTCAACATCTGCTTACATAAAGGGAGAGTTGCTTTTCTAAAACAGGGGAATTCGCCCTTTTCTGTCAGTGGTGCTGTGTCTAGCTTGGGACCAGTGATGTATGTTTCACTGGAAACTTTGCTGTTGTTTTGACCAACTCTCAACATTCAACAAATACGTTTGCCATTCTGATCAGTGCCTTCACGTATTCACTGAGTGCTGTACCTCTGCCTGAAATGTAATAAGGATAAAGATGCTACAACATGGCTGCAGCATTACTGTGTGTTCTTCTTGGAAAGACAAAACCCACGATGAATAAAGATTAGTATGACAGACAGACAGACAGACAGGGATGCAGGCAGACAGACAGTGATGTAGACGGACAGACAGGCATGCAGACAGACAGACAGGGATGCAGACAGGCATGCAGGCAGACAGACGGACAGACAGGCATGCAGACAGACAGACAGGGATGCAGACAGGCATGCAGGCAGACAGACGGACAGACAGGGATGCAGGCAGACAGACAGTGATGCAGACAGGGATGCAGACAGACAGACAGGCATGCAGGCAGGCAGACAGGGATGCAGACAGACAGACAGGCATGCAGGCAGACAGACTCTTTTCTTCATGGTAACCTGACATGCAGAGGTGCTTCAGACAGCCTGACAGAACTGCTTCCAGCCTCAGATACATGTTGTGTGATTAAGGAAGAAGTGGAAAGGAGTGAGGGAGAGAGAGAGAGGGGGGGGGGTGGGTGGAGAGACAATAAGAACTAAGTCCTTGACTATTTGCTCTACTTGTGTATTGGTATGTTGGACTAAAGTGACTGCTAAATAAATAACATGCCTAAATCAAGGAGAGAGGGGAGGGGGGAGACAAAGGGAGGGAAGCAAGGGAGGGATTGTGGGGTGGGTGGCGGTTATGACTGCTTCTAATGACATGCAGACGGAACCCTCTGGCACTTCCTGTTGTGGGATCAACAACCAGAACCAGTCAGCTGGGGCCATTTGAATCCCAGCCTGCCACATGAGAGGCTTGTTGTCTATCTGGATGTGCTTTCATCTCCTAATTGCATGTTTCATAGTGCCAAGTGTGTCTTGGATGTGTTTGCAATGACATTAGAAAGACTGTGTGTGTGAGAATGTGTGTGTGTCAGTCTGGGAAGGGGGTGGGTCTTGGCAGAGCCCACTCAGCCAGAAACACCTCCCACACAGCAGTCTCCCACACAGCAGTCTCCCACACAGCAGTCTCCCACACAGCAGTCTCCCACAGCAGTCTTCCACACAGCAGTCTTCCACACAGCAGTCTCCCACAGCAGTCTTCCACACAGCAGTCTCCCACAGCAGTCTCCCACACGGCAGTCTTCCACACAGCAGTCTCCCACAGCAGTCTTCCACACAGTAGTCTCCCACAGCAGTCTTCCACACAGCAGTCTTCCACACCAGTCCCTAAAATGTGACTAGATTAGATTAAATAAACCTTTATTTGTCCCCCAGGGGGGGAAATTGCAGAAAGTTCCACATTCCACACCAACAGAACCAGGAATCTTGACAGCATGGCTCCATCTAATGTTCACAGTCAGCCCCCAGCAGGCTGGTGGGTCAAACCATGCCATGTCATGCCTATGAGTGAACCATCATTACAGGAGAAACACAAGGCTGGGATCTCTGTTTCTGGTTTGTCTCCCCTCACAGCCCTTTGGACACCAGCCATAAAGGAGGACTCCAGGAGGATGCTGCGATGTTGTGAGCTTGGGGTAGCTTGTGATGGTTTTCCTTGCTGACTATACTACGAGATGGATAGAGAGGAAAGAGAGAGCGGGAAAGAGAGGGAAAGAGAGAGTGAGTGAAAAAGAAGGTGGCTTGAGCTGGATGTGTTAAGGAGAGACCTAGGAAACATTTCAACTCCAGCCAACCAGCTAGCCAGTCAGTCAGTAGGTATATCTGCTAGCACCAGCCAGCTAGCCAACTAGCCACCAAGCCAGACAGACATTATGTGCTAGTGCCAGATAATGTCTGTTTTCTTTGGCTGGGCAAGTGGAGACATAGCTCCTAAATGTCTCTCTCAAGCACACCCAGATCACACACTGCCACATACACACTACTGTCCACACACACCCAGACACACACACACTACTGTCCACACACCCAGACACACACACTTCTGTCCACACACACACACACACACACACACACACACACACACACACACACACACACACACACACACACACACACACACACCAGACTGCAGTCTGCCTCTGATTCTTCAGTAGCATGTTGGGCCAACAGAAGGTCACCCATCTGCTCTGCCTGTTACTATGACAATCACTCTAACCCAGACTGTTTAAAACCTCACCATCATTTGGGGATAGTTTGACCATGACGGTCCTTTACTGACATTCCTCCCTCCCTCCCTCCCTCCCTCCCTCCCTCCCTCCCTCCCTCCCTCCCTCCCTCCCTCCCTCCCTCCCTCCCTCCCTCCCTCCCTCCCTCCCTCCCTCCCTCCCTCCCTCCCTCCCTCCCTCCCTCCCTCCCTCCCTCCCTCCCTCCCTCCCTCCCTCCCTCCCTCCCTCCGCGTGTGAATCTGTGGCCAAACAGATCAGCTCTACTGCTGTGCTAAGACACAGCAGCCCAGAGACAGCACCACCTCTCTCTCTGTCCCAGTCCACACAGACACAGCAGCCCAGAGACAGCACCACCTCTCTCTCTGTCCCAGTCCGCACAGACACAGCAGCACTACCAGGTAAGTGGTAGTCACATGTCTTTCTGTGGCACATTTAAGAACACTAAACCAGTATCAGCCAGAGCGCTGCACTCATCAGCCAAGGCAAAACAAGGAACCAGAAAGATGACCACATTTACCACACAGGCAACACCAACAGATGCAGGGCAACATGAAGTCACACAGTTTCACAAGATAAGGACAGTAAGTGGGTCTTAAGATATTATTTCAAAACACCAACCGTGGGACAAGACTTGAGAGCAATCAAGTCAAAATCATATTCCAGACAGCTATGTTGCTGTGTGTCCGGTGAATGACATCAGTCTGGCCTTGATGCAACCACAGCATGCAGAACAGCCTCACGTTCTTGAAATTAGATTTTGATGTTGCAATGACAGGGAGTTAGAAAAAGGAACCTTTGACAACATCATTTATGTGTTCATTAAATTTTGAAGCTGAATCGTTTCCCATTAGGAAGACATCCCCTTTATCTCCTTTACAATGTCTCTCTCCCTGTTGCTGTCTCTCTCTGTCTGTCTCTCTCTCTCTCTGTCTCTCTCTGTCTGTCTCTCTCTGTCTGTATCTGTCTCTCTGTCTCTCTCTCTCTCTCTCTCTCTCTGTCTCAGACCCTCACCAGGGCCCTGTAAACCACACTGCTGAAGTGTGCATTCCATCACACACAGATAGAAGGGGAGGGAAGGAGGGAAAACAGAGGTGTGTGTGAGGGGGGGGGGTCATCTACCACGGTGTTATTTTAAACTGGAGGGTGCCAGTGGAACTGACATTGTGCATGACATCATTTCCTGTCTCAAGACGAGCATGAGTGAACACAGTGTTCCTGTACAGGAAAAGGGGGGGGGGGGGGGGGGTGTCTCCCGGACATGGCAGATCCCAGTTCAGCAGCCTGCAGTCTGGGCTGACCAGCATCATGAGGCAGAGCTGGACACCAGCTGGAGCAGAGTCACTGAGATGGGGAGGAGGGTAGAGGAGGGTGGAGGAGGGTGTGTAGGGGTGCAGGAGGGTGTGTAGGGTGGAGGAGGATGTGGAGAGGGTGTGAGGAGGGGTGTTTAGGGGTGAGGGGTACAGGAGTGTGTGTAGGGTGGAGGAGAGTGTGTAGGGGGGCAGAAGGGTGTGTAGGGGGGCAGGAGGGTGTGTAGGGGGGCAGGAGGGTGTGTAGGGGGGCAGGAGGGTGTGTAGGGGGGCAGGAGGGTGTGTAGGGTGGAGGAGTGTGTGGAGAGGGTGTGTAGGGTGGAGGAGGGTGTGGAGAGGGTGTGTAGGGTGGAGGAGGGTGTGGAGAGGGTGTGTAGGGTGGAGGAGGGTGTGTAGGGTGGAGGAGGGTGTGGAGAGGGTGTGAGGAGGGGTGTTTAGGGGTGAGGGGTACAGGAGTGTGTGTAGGGTGGAGGAGGGTGTGTAGGGGGGCAGGAGGGTGTGTAGGGGGGCAGGAGGGTGTGTAGGGGGGCAGGAGGGTGTGTAGGGGGGCAGGAGGGTGTGTAGGGTGGAGGAGTGTGTGGAGAGGGTGTGTAGGGTGGAGGAGTGTGTGGAGAGGGTGTGTAGGGTGGAGGAGGGTGTGGAGAGGGTGTGTAGGGTGGAGGAGGGTGTGGAGAGGGTGTGTAGGGTGGAGGAGGGTGTGGAGAGGGTGTGTAGGGTGGAGGAGGGTGTGGAGAGGGTGTGTAGGGTGGAGGAGGGTGTGGAGAGGGTGTGTAGGGTGGAGGAGGGTGTGGAGAGGGTGTGAGGAGGGGTGGAGCTGTGTGGAAGAGGGTTGTAGGAAGTGGTGGTTTGTGGCTCTATTTATAGACTTCTGGAAAAAACATGATTTCCACATTCCTCCTCTTTCAGCCAGTCAGCCAGCTGCTCAGTCAACCAGCCAGCCAGCTGCTCAGTCAACCAGCCAGCCAGCCAGCCAGGCAGCCAGACTTGAGCAGAAAGAAAGAATGTATTGTGGAGCATCTGGAACAGGGCCAAAAAGAGAGAGATATAGAGATGTAGAGCTACATAGAAACAGATAAATTACACAAAGAAATAGATAAAGGTAGATAAAGGGGATAGAAATGTATGGAAAAGGGGGAAAATACAGAGAGAGAGGGAGGGAGAGAGAGAGAGAGAGAGAGAGGGAGGGAGAGAGAGAGAGAGAGAGGGAGGGGGAGAGAGAGAGAGAGAGAGAGAGAGGGAGAGAGAGAGAGAGAGAGAGAGAGGGAGCTCAAGGTACAGTGTACAGGATTTGGTGAGAACACACACTGCCCCAGGTGAGCTCAGTGGAACTGCTGCTCACAAGGATCTGTGACCAAGACAACAGTCGGCTAATTTACTGGTCATCTTTATTGCAGTCCCCCCGCCTCAAACACATTACAACCATGTACAGAGCACTGCCAAAGCAATACCTCAGTAGAAATATTTGTTAGTGCGATACAATGTAAAAAAATGGATCCTAAAATAAAACGACATGACAGTTTGTGAAGACAGAGTCATGTTGCCATGCCAACAGAGCAGGGTTATTCCCAGTTCAGGCTAGGCTAACAGGAATCAGGTCACCAGGTTTCCTGTGAGATATGGTGGAAAGGAGGCCCTCTGCAGTTGCTCTATGTGGACACTAGAGGGCGATAAGAACATGCACATGCCTCTCCATGCCCTGAGCACAGGCACTTCATCAGCAGCCTGGCTTCATGGAAACCTCTCAGCATGCTTCAGAAGAAGCCACGGCTGTGATGACGCTAGCTTGGCGAAGCTCTGGGGATGCAGGTTTAGTGTTCAGGCAAAAGAAAGGCTCAGTTTCCAGACGGGTTCAGTCCCTGGTCTGACCTGATGAGGCAACCTCAGGCATTAGGAAGGTGAGCCTCTGACAGCCTGTGCTACGTAATCAGACCTGACAGAGTGGATGAAGCCTGGGCAACACAGGCCTCTGTGTCACAGTTTGGGGTCTTGACAGAATTTTTCGAAAACACCTGCCTGCTCGACACCAGCATACTTACAAATAAAATGTGGAATTCATAAAAATAAAACACAAAAAACAATGGTTTCACATAACAGTGTGCAGTCATTTAAAACTCAATAAGTTTAGTAACAAGTACCAAGTGAACAACTCCACCGTTTGTGGAACCACATCATCATTTTAACAAAATCAAACTAATAATTCATTTTTAAAGTGCAGTAGCACAACCTCACATGAAAATTGATCAAGTTCAAAAGCGTGAATACATTCATGTACAAGTTAAAGTGAGGTCTGTAAACTATCCGTTCCTTTTTCTTTCTCCACTCCTCTCTCTTCCTCCCTCCTTTCTCACCCCTCCCTCCATGGGTCCATTTCAGCTGCTTCCATTTTTCCTCTCCTTCCCTCCATCTTTGTTCACTCCCTCCCTTTCATTCACATTCATCTTGTCTTTCTTTCACTTCCCTCTCTTTCTCTCTCGCTTCCCCACTTCTGCAGGTGATGAGCGTTATCCAAGGTCTTTAGGACCCAGCGCACCACTCAGTCTCCAAGGCTCCAGTCAGCCTTGGTCAGACTGGCTGAAGAGAAAGTCTTCCTCGCCTTCTGAACCGGTCTTATTGTAGCTCTTGTCCTACCTCTCTCCCTCTCCTACTCCCTCTTCCTCTTCCCCCTCCTCCCTCCCCTTCCTCCTCCTCTACCACCAGGAGAAGAAAGGTCTGCGGCTCTGGAAGCTCTGTGTGTAAGACTCGGAGCTGGCTCTTTGGGGGGCCCGGGCCGTTTCCACGGTGACGGGGGGCATCTGCACCAGCTGTAGGGGTGTCTTCCCCTCCTTCAGGGCCTGGGTCAGGTTCAGGATCTGGAAACACACAGTCAGACCCACACACACACACAGTCAGACACACACACACACACACACTCACAAGCACAGCTCTGCACATAGGCAGGCAGGCAGCTGGACACAAATACAAAAATAAACGCACACACACACACTCACACTGGGGGAAGTCAGCAGTTTCAGTAGTGTGTAGGTGACTTACCTGACCTCTCATTACAGAGATCTGTTTATGGAACTGACCCCTGTCGAAGCCTGGGTCCTTCTGCACACACACACACACACACAGACACACACACACACACACACACACACACACACACACACACACACACACACAGACACACACAGACAGACACACACACACACACAGACACACACACACAGACACACACACACACACACACACACACAGACACACACACACACACACACACACAGACACACACACACAGACACCACACAGACACCATTTCAGTTCTTATTACACAAACAATCGGTTTGTAAGCTTGATGTACAAAACAAGTCCAATGGTGCATCAAAGCCAATCCCTGTTGTTCTCCGTGTGTGTGTGTGTGTAGGGGGGGGAGGGGGGTCACCTTGAAGAGCTCGTACAGGTCCTCCTCCAGGTCCTTGATGAAGTTGGGGTCGTTGAGTTTGGGCAGAACCATCTCCTGGATGTCCTGGGAGAAGGGCACCTTGGCCTGCGACAGCCACGCCCAGTAGAACGGGTCTGGGAAACGAACAGGACTGCATCCATCACTGCAGGGAGTCAGTGTGTGTCTGTGTGTACTCAGAGCTGTGCTTGAGAGGCTGTGTGTGTGAGCGTGTGTGAGAGCGTGTGTGAGAGAGCTTGTGTGAGTGTGTGTGTGAGGGGCTGTGTGTGTGTGAGTGTGTGAGAGAGCCTGTGTGAGTGTGTGTGTGAGGGGCTGTGTGTGTGTGACAGACTGTATGTGTGTGAGAGGGTCTGTGTATGTGTGTGTGACAGGCTGTGTGTGTGAGAGAGAGGCTGTGTATGTGTGTGTGACAGGCTGTGTGTGTGAGAGAGAGGCTGTGTATGTGTGTGAGAGAGAGGCTGTGTATGTGTGTGTGACAGGCTGTGTATGTGTGTGAGAGAGAGGCTGTGTATGTGTGTGAGAGGGTCTGTGTGTGTGAGAGAGAGGCTGTGTATGTGTGTGTGACAGGCTGTGTGTGTGTGTGACAGGCTGTGTGTGTGTGTGACAGGCTGTGTGTGTGTGTGTGACAGGCTGTGTGTGTGTGACAGGCTGTGTGTGTGTGACAGGCTGTGTGTGTGTGTGTGTGTGTGTGTGTGTGACAGGCTGTGTGTGTGTGACAGGCTGTGTGTGTGTGTGTACTTACAGGCCCTCCAGGAGTCAGGGTGTTTCAGGGGGAAGGCCAGGCCGTTGTCTATAGCTGCCAGTTTGATGATGGGCTCTTTAACTACCACCCAGTCTGTCTCCTGCACACACACACACACACACACACACACACACACACACACACACACACACACACACACACAGACACACATACACACACACAGACACAGGCGCACACAGACAGACACAGAGACACAGGCGCACACACAGACAGACACACACACACACTAGGTTAGGTCTGGGTTCAGTCTGGATATTCAACTGTTCATGTCACAAGAAGAGAGATGGCTGGTCTGGTTCTGGTCCGGTTCTGGTCTGGTCAGCTCCAGAAGAAAAGATCCAGTTCTAATATGAAGTGATTTACCCTGTTGCCCCCGGTGTCCATGGGGTAGTCATACTTGATCAACCAGTTGTCATTCCCTCTGTCTGCAAGAACAAACACAACATGATACAGTCACTTCCTGTCAAGATGCACACAGCACCAACTTCCTGTCAAGATGAACACAGCACCAACTTCCTGTCAAGATGCACACAGCACCAACTTCCTGTCAAGATGCACAAAGCACCAACTTCCTGTCAAGATGAACACAGCACCAACTTCCTGTCAACATGAACACTGCACCAACTTCCTGTCAAGATGCACAAAGCACCAACTTCCTGTCAAGATGCACAAAGCACCAACTTCCTGTCAAGATGCACAAAGCACCAACTTCCTGTCAAGATGCACAAAGCACCAACTTCCTGTCAAGATGCACACAGCACCAACTTCCTGTCAAGATGCACACAGCATTAAACTTCCCACAATTGTATCTCAGCCATTAGGATCAGTTCTTGCCTTAATGATTCGAAGCAGTTAGCATATTAGCCATTCTAGCTAGTTAGCAGTCATTAACATCTCTTAACGTGGCGGTGTCATGCAGCCCAGAGGGTTGTAAGACTAGAATCCTTAAAACAGGGGTGTTCAATCCTGGTTCTCGAGTGCCACTTTCCTGAAGGTTTTAGATGTTTCCCTGCTCCAGCACACTTGACTCTAATGCAGTGGTCTTCAACCCTGGTCCTCAGGACCCACTGTCCTGCATGTTTTAGATGTTTCCCTGCTCCAACACACCTGATTCTAATGCATGGGTCGTTATCTAGCTCTGAAGAATCCTGGTAAACGATCATGCATTAGAATCAGGTGTGTGGGAAGGGGGAAACATCCAAAACATGCAGGACAGTGGGTCCTGAGGACCAGGGTTGAAGACCACTGCTCTAATGAATGGGTCATTATCAAGCTCTGTGGAAGCGTCATTATGACCATTCATTAAAATCAGGTGTTAGGTTAGGGTTGCAAGGGAAACATCTCAAACTTTCAGGACAGCAGCCCCAAGGACCAGGATTGGACAGCCCTGCCCTAAAACATCCTGTTCCGGGTGGTTGCGCCCCGTCTGATTGGTGGAGAGGAGCATTTGACCCACCGGTGTTCCTGATGATGTAATCAAGGACCACCAGACGCTCAAACTGGATCTGCAGCTTCCGATTGGTATTCTCCGGCAGAGGCTCCGCCTCAAACCTCCTCAGCCAATAGTCTGCATCTTTGTACCCTTCGACGAACAACTGGAAGGACCCAACCTGACCAACAAAGCAGAGAGGATTCAGGAAACACGTCTGGGATCTGCTGGTATCTGCTGGTATATGCTGGTGTCTGCTGGTATATGCTGGTGTCTGCTGGTATCTGCTGGTGTCTGCTGGTGTCTGCTGGTATATGCTGGTGTATGCTGGTGTCTGCTGGTGTCTGCTGGTGTCTGCTGGTGTCTGCTGGTGTATGCTGGTGTCTGCTGGTATCTGCTGGTATCTGCTGGTGTCTGCTGGTGTCTGCTGGTGTCTCCTGGTATCTGCTGGCAGTGACAGTGTTGAGTGAAAGTGTTGAGTGAAAGTGTTGACTAACAGTGTTGAGTGATGGATGTGAAGCATGTGTTGAGTTGTCCCCAGGCTACCTTGGGAGGAAGGCCTATGCGGTGGAAGCGTTGGCCCACTTTGGGCACCTTCTCCAGGGCTAGCCTCTTGCCCCTGGATTTCACCCTGTCTATGGCGTTGTAGTTGAAGGTGTCACTGGCCAGGTACACAACCTGGAAGAGAGGAGGTAGAAGAAAAAAGGAGGGAGGACGGGATGAAGGGAAAGAGTGATGGAGGGGAGCGAAAAATGGGAGTGTGTGTGAGAGAGAGAGTGTGTGTGGGTTTGTGTATGTTAGAGACAGAGTGCTTGTGTGGTAAGAGTGTGTGTGAAAGAGTGTGTGTGTGTGTGTGTGTGTGTGTGTGTGTGTGTGTGTGTGTGTGTGTGTGTGTGTGTGTGTGAATGAGTGAGTCCTACCCTGGTCCTGGGGACGATGTTGAGCTCCAGCCTCTGGTCCACCAGGCTGGCCCCAGCTTCAGAGAGGTAGCCCTGGTTGAGCACCAGGCAGTCCCGGCCGAAGCAGCAGGGACAACAAAGCTTCTGAAGCCACTTGGTCCACTTAGGGTTCAGCTGGCCATAAGGCTCCTCGTTCTTCGGCTTGAACACCCCGATGATCTTCTGAATTACACACACACACACATGTTGGTAGGTTGGTTTGACAAAGTTTTAACTAGGGAGGACTTCTGAGCCTGTTGCTAGGGGCAACCTCCACCTCAGTCAGTAGCCACGCAAGGTAGTCAGTCACAGCCAGGAAGTGACATCACAGAGGCACATTACTACATCCTACGCCCTGTGTCAGAGGGTGAGCCGTGGAACACAGAGAGCCGGAGAAAACAACCACATGGGATTGGAATAGTTTTGCAACTAATTTATGTCAATCTGATTATCTAGAGTCACCTCACATGACTGGAGGGAGGAGGGGGGAGGGAGGAGGGGGGAGGGAGGAGGGAGGGAGGAGGGGGGAGATCATATACATGGTGTTCCATCAGTATACATGGTGTTCCATCAGTACACACAAGCTACAAGCAGAGGACCTCATGACATCATCAGGTGAGGTTCTATACTGAGACAGGGCTGAGTAGTGTCAGTTCAGCAACACTGGGGAGAGAGGTGTTGGTGAGAGGGATGGAAAGGGGGAACAGGGGAGTAATGGAAGGAAATAGGAAGGGATGGAAGGATGGAGAGATGGAGAAAAAAAGGTAGAGGGGTGGATAGAGACAGGAATGTAGGGATGGAGAGAGGGAGGAAAGGAGTGGAGTAGAGAGGGAGTGGGGGAGTAAGAGAGGGTGAATAGAGATAAGAGAGTGGGATGGATTGAGAGAGGGAGTGATGGACAGAGGAAGGGGGAGGAAGAGAGGGTTGGATAGAGATAGAAAGGGAGGGATGGAGGGGGCAAGAAAGGGATGGAGGGATGGAGAGGGGAGTATGTTGGCAGCATCTGCAGGGTGAAACAGTGGTAAAACATATGGAGGGTGTGATTCAGCATAGGATGAGTCAGGTTATCTAGGATGAAAACGCTTGGCTGCCCAAAATGAGCCTGAAGCCACGGGACTCTCACCCCTTGGCTGTCTTTCACAAAGTAGCTGCCGCTGGATCCCTGGTAGATCCGCTCCGGGAAGATTTCCTCCTCGATGGCTTGCTCTGCCTTCTCTACTATCTCCCTGAACTCCGGGTCATCCGGGAACTCGTTTCTGTGTGGGTCCCGGGGATGGCCGCCCCTGTCCCGTTCCAGAAGAGGCTGTCTCTCTCGGTTGAGTCCGGGACTCCCTCCGGACAGGCGCACCACAGATCCCGGTGTGGTGGCGTTGCCTCCGTAGTTCCCCCGAGGACTTGTCGCTTCGTTCTGGCAGCGGCTGTAATCTGCAGACTGCTGGAGAGGAGACACCAGGGGGCTCGTTTCATCCATTCCAAGACGGAATGGGAAACCAAGCTTGTTCGGTGCCGCTTCAATGCCGTGATCAGCGCTCTGCTCTGATTTCAAACCAACAGCAGTCATCTTCCGCATACAGCCCCGCCCACCTCTCCATCCAGCCCGGCCCACCTCTCCATCCAGCCCGGCCCACCTCTCCATCCAGCCCGGCTATTGGTGCGTTCCCCTGCCTTCCAGGGTACCGCCCCCCACTTTAATAGTGCAAGGGTTTGACGTCACGTATCCTCGGTCCTTTTTTCTCCGCGTGCCCGTGGAGAGCGCTTGTGTCCACCAGATAGGGGGATTCCAACCGGGACGATGCCGTCAAAGATCATCTCTCAAGCCGAAGAAGGAGCCGTGGATGAAGCCGACACTACCGCGGGGAGCAACACCCCCAAAGTCAGTATATTATGACCCGCATACAGCCAGGGCTGCTCATGTCTGGATGATATTATCCCACCACCAGCCTCCACGAGGGGCTCCCAGACTCATGGCCCTGTGCTGCTGGGTAATATTGCAGTGTTTACACACACACACACACACACACACACACACACACACACACACACACACAACAAGGTTGCAAGCTTATTACATTTACTCTGCGAACTAAACCTCCGAATTAACACTGTACATTTAAAGGTTTTTGTGTTGGCTGTTTAGCTGTAGAGAATACTGTACAAATCACATGCGCAGCTATCTGATCCCCATGTGTTGTAAAGCCGATCTCACAGTCATGGGGATCGACCTAAGCCTGTAGAAACATGTAGGCACAGCACGTTAGATCAGTGCATTTTAATGACGTAGCTTCCTGGTTTGGACCAACGGCGCGACACTTCCTGCTGCGAGGCGAGGACTGAACGTGGAGCTAACAGGTCGCTTTGGAAAAAAGCGTCTGCTAAATGAATACGTGTCAATGTAATACGACGTTTGATCCACAGAAACTAAAAGACAAAAACAAAGAGGAGAAGAAACTTAAGAAGAAGATGTCGGCTCCTCCCGTGGAGGAGGAAGAGGAGGAATGCGAACCTCCACCTCCCAAGAAGAGGAAGAGGAAGAGAGACAAGGCAGACCAAGCTGACGGGCACGCAGACAAACCCATCGATCTGAATGGCAACAGTGTTGAACCCACTTCTGAAACCATCTCTACTCATTCCATGGAAGAGATCAGCGAAGACAGAACAGAGGTACGGCAAGCCCACCGCTCACCACTAGATGGCAGAGTAGCTCTAACTGATGCACTTTAGAATCTACCAGAATCTTGGGGTAGGATTTGAGTTTAGAATGCACTAGATCCATGGGCGTGGGGGGGGGGGGGGGGGGGGGGGGGGGGGGGGAATGTCAGTCAATCCTAGCCCATGACGAACAGACCCTGAGAAACTGGTAGTGTGTGCCGTTTCCCCACCCTGTTTATTTACATTTATTAATTTAGCGGACGCTAAATCTAAAGCGATTTACAAGAGAGAGCTTTACAGCATCGGTCACTGAGCATAGCAACGTGATGGACCCCAAAACATCTGCTATTCTGTCCCCTCAGAAGAAGAAGAAGAGGAAGAGGAAAGCATCGGTCGAAGAGGAGCAAGAGGTCAACGGAATCTCACCTATGACCCCCCTGACTAACGGACATTCCACCTTGATGACCCCCACCGTGACCCCAGTCATGACCCCGGCCCAGTCCAGCGGGGAAGACTCTGATAGCGACAAGGAAACAGTGAGTAGGGGGAAAAAGGTCAACAACACAAACAGCTTCATCAAACCACTGTTTTCCTTTTTTGAAGGACTGTTTTCAGTGCATGCAGCCAGCCATGATGGCATCACAACACCAGCCTAACACCTTAGACTGTCGAGGTTCTCTCAAGAACCATGCATGGGGTTGTGGAAGTTAGGTACAGAGCTCTGCTGGACGCTCCAAACTGATATCACTCACTCTGTCTGCTCTCTCCTCAGGAGACCCCAGGACAGAAGGAAGGAGCTTTCTCCAACTTCAGGATCTCCCCTCAGACCATCAAGCTGCTGCAAGGTAACTCCTTACTTCCACTCAACATTTTCCACGTTCTGGAAGATTCCCTGGCTGGGATGTCCCCCCCCCCCCCCCGGCTGACATCAAACCCCTTTTGACTCTCTCCCCTACCTGTGTCCGTTGTCATGGCAGCACGCGGGGTGACCCACCTGTTTGACATCCAGGCGAAGACCTTCAACTCTGTGTACGACGGCAAGGATGTGGTGGGCCAGGCTCGGACAGGAACAGGGAAGACCTTCTCCTTTGCCGTCCCCCTGGTGGAGAAACTGCAGGCGGGCCCTGAAAACAAGCTGAGAGGAAGACCTCCCAAGGTACACACACACACAAACACACCATGCCAGGACACACACCCCACCGTAACACACACACCTCACTAACACAAGCACATGCTGCATGGTCACAGATGTGAAGTCATCTGTTGACAGCAAAGGATTTTATCGATTCTGCTTGATCTTTCATCCCATCCATCTCCACCTGTCTCTCTCATCCCTCCATCTCTACCCATCTCCCTCTCATCCCTCCATCTCTACCCATCTCCCTCTCATCCCTCCATCTCTACCCATCTCCCTCTCATCCCTCCATCTCTACCCATCTCCCTCTCATCCCTCCATCTCTACCCATCTCCCTCTCATCCCACTATCTCTACCCGTCTCTCATCCCTCCGTCTCTTCCTGTCGTCCACTCATCATCCCTGCCTGTTAGGTGTTGGTTCTGACCCCCACCAGAGAGCTGGCCATCCAAGTGGCCAAGGACTTCAAGGACGTCACCAGGAAGCTGTCAGTGACCTGCTTCTATGGAGGCAGCTCCTACATGCCCCAGCGTGAGTTCCTCTCAACAAACATCTGGAGCTGGAATAGTTTACATTGAGTCATTTAGCAGACGCTCTTATCCAGAGCGACTTACAGCAAGTACAGGGACATTCCCCCCTGAGACAAGTAGGGTGAAGATCCTTGCCCAAGGACACAACATCATGTTGACACAGCCGGGTTTCATACCAGGGACCTCCTGATTACTAACCCAACACCCTACCGACTGCCTCCCTTGACTCCTGTCTCCAGCTTAGACCTGAAACCTTTTGGTGATGGAACCTTCTGGTGCTTAGATTGAGCAGTTTATGGCTAGGACCTTCTGAGACAAGGACTACAAGGTTCTAGAACTTATTTAGGACCTACTGAAAAAAGGACTACATGGTTCTGGAACGAACTTAAACTCTGACCCATCTTGGAGCAAGTACCATTGTTGTGCTAGAACCATCCTAAAATCTTGTGTGAGATACTTTAGTGTTTCCACTAAAACAGCATGTGTCTGTCCTACCAGTGGATGCCATCCGCAGTGGGATCGATATCCTGGTGGGCACACCAGGCAGGATCAAGGACCACCTCCAGAACAACAAGCTGGACCTTTCCCAGCTCCAACACGTGGTGCTGGACGAGGTCGACCAGATGCTGGATATGGGCTTCGCTGAACAGGTGGAAGAAATCCTGTCCGTCTCCTACAAGAAAGGTAGGTGTGTGTGTGTGGTCATATACCTGTGTATGGTTGAGTGCTTGATTGTCTTCCTAATTTCTGCTTGTATGTGTAGCTAGTTTTTTGTGTGTTGCTAGTTATTTGTGTGTGTTGCTGAGAGTGTTAATGTGAATGTCTAACTGTCACCAGGTGTGAATGTCTAACTGTCGTGTGTGTGTGTGTGTAGACTCGGAGGACAACCCTCAGACCCTGCTGTTCTCTGCCACTTGTCCCCCCTGGGTGTATGACGTGGCCAAGCGCTACATGAGGACTCAGTTTGAGCATGTGGACCTGATCGGCAAGAAGACCCAGAGGGCTGCCACCACAGTGGAGGTGAGGGGCTGTGGGGGTGTCAGTGTTCTTGGAGGGGCTAACCCTTACTGTCATGGGGCTTGAGATGGTGTCAGTCAAGAGAGTGACGTTCAGAAGGGCTGAATGATGATGGAACAGGCTGGTTTGTGCTCAGTAATTGTCTTCCATAGTGGGGCTAACATGCTAACATGGGAGGCATAACCTAAGGGGGTCAGATGGCTCAACAGGTTAAGTTCACCAGACAGATTCATGAAGATTATTGTACCTGGTGAGCGTGTATTTTTTACTGATCTTTTATCAGAAGGCGTCTTTCGGATGTTTGTGCTCAGTCCTGATAGGCTACTGTACACAAGTTGGGAATGATGGGAGTGATTGATCATCCGTACGGATCCGAAAGCTTAGCTGGGCAGTAAAGTCTGCCCATGGCTATTTTGAAAATGTCAGGCAAAACAGTGGTGCCTTAGGGATCGCTTTGAAAAGTTACACTCAAATCAGGATGTTGCGCAACAAGAAACCTGATGAACTTGAAAATGAGGAAATACCTCTTAAAATACCAGGAGATGTAATCTTGTCAGTGTTTCTGTAGAAGTGCAGAAGACCAACCTGGTACTGCACAGCAGTACATCCTAGGTGTGTCATCTTTTTGTGTGTGGGTGTGTGTTTTGCTTTTGTGTGTGTATGTCTTCCATGCGTGTTTATCTAACTTGTTGTGTGTGTGTCCAGCACTTGGCCATTGCGTGTCACTGGTCTCAGCGAGCAGCCGTGATTGGGGACGTGGTCCAGGTGTATTCTGGGAGTCACGGACGCACCATCATCTTCTGTGAGACCAAGAAGGACGTCAATGAGCTGTGCCTCAACGCCGCCATCAAACAGGTAACACACACACACACACCTGGCCATGACCATCTCAAACCAGTGACACTTCCACACACGTGAGTATCGTGGGTGTAGCGGGTCGTGACGCTGTGTGTGTGTCTTACAGAGTGCCCAGTCTTTGCACGGAGACATCCCCCAGAAGCAGCGGGAGATCACGCTGACGGGCTTCAGGAACGGCGCCTTCGAGGTGCTGGTGGCCACCAACGTAGCGGCCCGGGGCCTGGACATCCCTGAGGTGGACCTGGTGGTGCAGTGTTCCCCTCCCAAGGTGAGGGGGGTAGGAGGGTAGACGTCTGTGGCTGGGTGGGGCTCACGTGTGTGTGTGTGTGTGTGTGCCTTGGCACTTATTGGTTCTCAGGATGTACGTTTCATAATCTATAAGCCTGCTCTGTTTGAGGTCTGTCACGTTGCTATGCTTAGTGACCGATGCTCTTTTGTTAAGCTCTCTCTTGTAAGTCGCTTTGGATAAAAGCGTCTGCTAAATGAATAAATGTGTGTGTGTGTGTGTGTGTGTGTGCGCCCTCCAGGACGTGGAGTCGTACATCCACAGGTCCGGCCGCACAGGCAGGGCTGGCAGGACAGGCGTGTGCATCTGCTTCTACCAGCGTAAAGAGGAGGACCAGCTACGCTACGTAGAGGAAAAGGCTGTGAGTCCCACCTGCCCCCTGTTGCAATCTCTACACCGCCATCATGTTTGTGTGGAAACTTTGTGGTTTACCACAAAACGCTGTTGCTATAAACGGTTGTTGTAGTTGACACCAGATACCCTGTATAACCTTGCGGTGTGTCTACAGGGAATCACATTCAAACGAGTAGGTGTTCCTACTGCCAATGACATCATCAAATCATCCAGTAAAGATGCTGTCAGGTGTGTTTCTCCTCACTGCTTGGCAAAACCACTTGTAAGCTGTTGTGTAGTCTGGTGCCCAGAGAAAGTCTGACTGTGTGTGTGTGTGTGTGCGTGCGTGCGTGCGTAGGTATCTGGACTCGGTGCCGACAGCAGCCATCGAGTATTTCCGTGTTTCGGCAGAGAAGCTGATTGAGGAGCGCGGGGCGGTGAGCGCCCTGGCTGCTGCCCTCGCTCACATCTCTGGAGCCACGTCCCTGGAGCAGAGGTCTCTGCTCAGCTCTGACACTGTGAGTCCCTCTACCTGCTAACCTCTACCTGCTACCTGCTACCCTCTACCTGCTAACCTCTACCTGCTACCCTCTAACCTCTACCTGCTAACCTCTACCTGCTACCCTCTAACCTCTACCTGCTAACCTCTACCTGCTACCCTCTAACCTCTACCTGCTACCCTCTACCTGCTAACCTCTACCTGCTACCCTCTAACCTCTAGCTGCTACCCTCTAACCTCTACCTGCTACCCTCTACCTGCTAACCTCTACCTGCTACCCTCTACCCTCTACCCTCTAACCTCTACCTGCTACCCTCTACCTGCTAACCTCTACCTGCTACCCTCTAACCTCTACCTGCTACCCTCTACCTGCTACCCTCTACCTGCTAACCTCTACCTGCTACCCTCTACCCTCTACCTGCTAACCTCTACCTGCTACCCTCTACCTGCTACCCTCTAACCTCTACCTGCTACCCTCTACCTGCAATGTGCTAACCTCTACCTGTTAACCTCTAACTTCTAACCTCTACCTGTTAACTTCTCTTCGCCCTGCAGGGCTACACCACCATGCAGCTGAGCTGCTCCCAGGAGATCCACAGTTTGGGCTACGCATGGCGAGGTCTTAAGGAACAGCTGGGCGAGGACATCGATCAAGTCATCCGCGGCATGACCTTCGTCAAGGGCAAAACGGTACCTGCTCACACACAGAGCATACAAAGCCACACAGTCAACAAATACACTCACACGTCATCTTATATACAGTTGTTACATGCTGACTCGTAGACTAATCATCTTAGACGGCATGATTTCATGCTGTTCCGTGTCTTTCCTCTAGGGGGTGTGTTTCGACTTGCCTGCTGACAAAGTCAAGGAGGTCCAGGTCAGTATGCCCTCCCTCCAGGAGCCTGTTTTTGGTAGAGTTTTGTGGCCAGAATAGTGTGATTGGTTAGATGTAGTTTTACAGAAGAGGTGAGAGTGGATGGACATATTGCCTCCGTAACTAGGCTGTCAGGTATAGCAGAGTGAAGCTTCGGTAACTAGGCTGTCAGGTATAGCAGAGTGAAGCTTCGGTAACTAGGCTGTCAGGTATAGCAGAGTGATGCTATGGTAACTAGGCTGTCAGGTATAGCAGAGTGATGCTATGGTAACTAGGCTGTCAGGTATAGCAGAGTGATGCTATGGTAACTAGGCTGTCAGGTATAGCAGAGTGAAGCTACGGTAACTAGGCTGTCAGGTATAGCAGAGTGATGCTACGGTAACTAGGCTGTCAGGTATAGCAGAGTGAAGCTACGGTAACTAGGCTGTCAGGTATAGCAGAGTGATGCTATGGTAACTAGGCTGTCAGGTATAGCAGAGTGAAGCTATGGTAACCAGGCTGTCAGGTATAGCAGAGTGAAGCTATGGTAACCAGGCTGTCAGGTATAGCAGAGTGAAGCTGTGGTAACTAGGCTGTCAGGTATAGCAGAGTGAAGCTATGGTAACTAGGCTGTCAGGTATAGCAGAGTGATGCTACGGTAACTAGGCTGTCAGGTATAGCAGAGTGATGCTATGGTAACTAGGCTGTCAGGTATAGCAGAGTGAAGCTATGGTAACTAGGCTGTCAGGCATAGCAGAGTGATGCTACGGTAACTAGGCTGTCAGGTATAGCAGAGTGAAGCTATGGTAACCAGGCTGTCAGGTATAGCAGAGTGATGCTATGGTAACTAGGCTGTCAGGTATAGCAGAGTGATGCTATGGTAACTAGGCTGTCAGGTATAGCAGAGTGATGCTATGGTAACTAGGCTGTCAGGCATAGCAGAGTGATGCTATGGTAACTAGGCTGTCAGGTATAGCAGAGTGATGCTATGGTAACTAGGCTGTCAGGTATAGCAGAGTGATGCTATGGTAACTAGGCTGTCAGGTATAGCAGAGTGAAGTTACAGTCTCAGGTGACACAACACCTCATCGTCTAGGTGGCAGGACTCTTGACAGACTGCAGAAGTTTTAGGGTACGGTGTTGTCACGGTTATCTGATATCCTCTTCTCTCTCCCTCCAGAACACATGGCAGGACGGTCGCCGCTGGCAACTCATTATTGCCATGGAGCTGCCCGAGCTGGAGGAGAAGCAAAGGACAGGCGGTGACCGTGGCGGACGCTCGTTCCGGGGCGGTGGAGGAGGATGGGGGGGTGGAGGAAGGGGCGGTGGAGGAAGGGGCGGTAACCGTGGAAACAGCTTTGGCGGTAGAGGTGGGGGTAACTATGGAGGCGGGCAGAAACAAAATTCCCACATTGCCTTCGACTAAACCTTCTACCCCCCCCCCCCCCCCTTTACCCACTGTGGACTTGCTGTTTTACTGTTGTGATGATGGCACCCATTGGTATGATTTGGGGAACTGCCTGTTACTCCCCAGTTACATTTCTCTAGGACAAACCTCCCCGGATCTTGAAAACGCTGATTGCCTTGCAATTGCATATTTATACACGATTTATGCCTGTAAGCACCCATTCTTCTGAATGAGAGAAACCTGACATTAAAGATAATATGATCTGAATTCTTCTCTGTGCTTATCCATTATAAACTTACCAGTCTGGGATTTGTATTCATTTTTCTGTGTCACAGGCAAAGAAAATTCTGGAAAGAAAACATGAAAGTATCATGTTTAATTGAAAAAACAAATACAGTAATCCCTTGTTTTTCATGGGGGTTACGTTCCAAAAAGCACCCGATAAGTAAAATCCTAAGTAGAAACCTTAAAAAAATACAATTATTATACTGTACAATTACATTTAAATTAAAGATTCATGCATTCCATAATGCCGACCTACAGCCGCACAGCTTTTACCCTCCTTTAGCATGTCCAGAACTTTAACTTTTTCTGCGACTGTTAACATCTTCCTCTGTCTTTTGGGTCCGACCGCAGGTGCCTTTGTCGGTGCAGAACGTTATGTGGACATTATTGGTTAAGAGAATTTCCTTGTACAAGAGACATTTACGTGTATTTTATTTGGCTAACTGTTTTGCATGTGTACAGTACATTTACATTACATTTACATGTATTCATTTAGCAGACGCTTTTATCCAAAGCGACTTACAAGAGAGAGCTTTTACAAAGAGCATCAGTCATTGAGCATAGCAACGTGATAGACCCCGAACACAGTGGGGTTTTTAGATCGTGAATCATACATCATGAGAACCAATAAGTGCCAAGGGAAGAACTATAAATGCATAACACAACAATTGTGAACATAAAGCAAGAGATTCAACAAACAACACTGGAAAGTCACCATATGGGGACCAACAGATTGTTCTAAAGCACATTAGATTATGTGAAGTGCCATACTATTCCTAAGTGCCATTAAATTCTTTAAATAGGTGAGTTTTAAGCCTTCTTTTGAAGGTGAGAAGGCAGTCTGTGCTTCTGATGGAGGTGGGGAGTTGATTCCACCATTCAATGTATACTTAAATAAATAAATAATCACATTTAAATCGAACATGTTAAATAATATTCCGATATGTTGAAGTTATTGATATACGTTGCGTTATTTAGAAAATCAAGACTAGCTACTGTACAACAGTTCATTGTTTAATTCTGATCTGACACTTTTCTCAGTCGTATAACAAGCGCGTAACAGCGCCATAGTGGCCACAAACGGTACTGTTCATATGGTTGATAACAGCCGTAGAGAATGGTTGGGAAAAATTAAAGAATTTAAGACAAAGTAACACAAATTTCCAGATCTGTTTATTTATCTGTAGGTTTGACAGAGAAGGAGAGAACCCCTTATTTCAATATGAGCAAAGAACATATTTGCTAAAACACATAATTGTGCATCTTCTTATCCATGCCATTGAACTCCCAGACTTTGTCCTTTATTTCATTCCCCTGTTTCATTTGTACCTTTTAATGTTCATTTGTAAGCTTACTCTGCACAGTGAAACACTCATTGGCGTAGGAACTGGGGGGGATGTGTCTCCCCCCCCCCCCCCCCCATATTGGAAAATGCTGAATGTGTCCTCCAAAGAATTCGCCTGTACCGCAAGAAAAGTGTACATTTGGAACTTTTACTTTTAAAATGTAAACAAGAAGATATTGTCTTTTTTCCAGCAAATATGTCCCCTCTAATATCAAAGTCAATCCTACGCCCTTGGAAACACTAAACACTGCCCTTGCAAACTGCATTTCTTTGCACTGTACTTGTGCAGGTCAATGCACAAGGAGCGACTTTAATCTAATATCTGTTTAGGACCCTGTTGGCCTGGGAATACAAGAGCTTAACAGTGAAGCAGCTGTTGTCAGATTAGGATGTCAGTTCAAATTGCTTTTGGTAAAAGCGTCGTGTGTTGTTACACGTTGTTGGAACACGCAGGGCTGCACTACTGAGACAGGCCCGGTGTGCAGGACCAGGG